>CAJFCO010017484.1:6391-19685 GCA_904066015.1 Synergus gifuensis | reverse complement strand
TTTGGTGGCTAGTTGAGAAGCTCTAATCGTGGACAAAACGCGAGTCACTATCACCACCGGAGATTCTGGACCTGTTTATACGACCGTGGAATGAAGGAAGATTGTTCGCACATGCGCGGTACAAATCTACTCGTCTTCTTTTCTCTCGTGAATTTGTGCGAGTGAGTGGTCCGAGCTCTTCGAACTCTGTGTTGCTTTTAAAAGTGAGGTTATATGTATGTCAGATAGTTCGCGAGTGCAATAAAAAATATGTTGTTGTCGACTAGTGGATAAATAAATAGAAGCTTTATAACGATGACGTACTGTGTCCCAAACTGTAATACATCATATAAGAACAAAAATTCCAAAGGCCTTACACTGTTTACACCCGATTCGGTAAAAGTCTTTCTTATTGTCATGCAATTTCATGAGAATTCTTGCTGCCGGTGTCAGAATAAATTTCTATTTAATAAGTATGTTTTGTAAGAAATTTAAATGCTCTTAGAAAATCAATAATTATTATATTTTTTCATAAAAATTGCTGTTATTTATCTAAATTTGTTATTGTTTTCCGATCATTCGGTACATTAAGAGCGTTTCAAAAATGACGTGAGAATAATACATATACACTCGAGTCTCCCAAATGTCAAGAAATTGTTGCCAGAGGTTCTCCCAAATGTCAAGAAATTCTTTATCCTCTATAGTCACATCAATTACGCATGCGTCACATCAATTGCGCATGCGTATTGAGTGTAATATATTTTTTAGCATTTTAAATTGCGCGCGAATAGCAACCAATCAGATGCCGAATGCAACGCGTGCGCAGTGGTCACAAGTAGGATTTGAGAAAAACGGACTTGGCATTTGAGAGAAACTTGACTTGACATTTGGGAGAACTTGAGATTTGGGAAGTTGACATTTAAGAGACTCGAGTGTAGTTCAATATTATAATAACAAATTTATTCTGACACTCACAATACAGATGATCTTTCTGTAATATTATTTTCTATTATTCATTTGTAGGATAAACGTGTGGAAGATTGGTCGGAAATATTACGACAAAAATGTGGCTTACAAAAATTTGAAAAAAAGATAGTAGTATTTGCATACTGCATTTTGGAGAAGATGTCATCGAGAGAGAATTCAATATTATTCATGATGGAAAGGTGCGTAGAGCTCAGAACAAGACCGATTTTGTCTCCGTATGCAAATCCGACAATATTTCCGGACAATTCTCAGAAAATAAAGCGAAAGAAAACTAAATTCGACTATTGTGCAGTATTAGACCCTGGAATTTCAGAGTAGCAAAGAAAAATGTTTAAAGAAGCAGTTAATGATATACATATGCCAGTGCAATCAAAATTGGAAAATGTTAGAAGTGTTGCAGTGAAATGAAAAGCAGATGTTGATGTTCCATTTGAAGATATGAAAACTACGAAAGTGGAAGAATTAAATGTTAATCTTTTCGAAGAAGTCGTCAGTGCAATACATGAAAAGAGAAGTGTTTCCAAATGTCTCGATAAATTTTGGATACCTAATCTCCACGAAGATGAATTTGCGATGTGGACTCTTTGGAAGCAAGATTGCTCAGTGTGTTTGAAGCATATTATTCTACATAAGAACTTAAAAGTTGATGTAAGTCGAAATAATACAATATATTTTTTTCTGAATTTGAATTAGTTATGTATTTTGAATGTAAATGAATTTTATTACATTGTATTCTTTTTATTTCAGATGTATGTACTGGGAAAGCCTATAGGCTTCCCAGAAATGTACAATATAAGCAGTATGTCCGATTTTGAGAAGTTCTTAAAAAAAGCTGCACTGATCGAATCCTGTAAGGGAGCAAAGGGTAACTTAGGGTAAGAGAAAACTGATATACGCTTACATTTTATATAATATTGAGAACAAGTGTAATAAAGTTTTAATTATATTTTCTTCCAGAGAAAATAAATGTCTTGGTTTCGTAACTACAAATTTTGGGCGACCAAAATTATGTTGTGATCCCTGCTCTAAGCTGATTAAAAATTTAAGACGAAGGGTTTGCCCACAATATAAAGAGCGGAAAAATGCAATGTCAAAGACAGTTTTAGTAAACCGATGTACCAAATTTATTCGAAAGAATATTAAACTTCAAAAAAAGGTAGGCTGATAGTGGTATACTTTAATTATATTTTTAAACATATTCCATGTATTTTTTAACGAATTTTAAAATGACTTTCTTTGTTTATAGATTCAGGAACTGAAAAAAAATATCAGGTCTTTGAAAACAATGTTCTGAAGCTGATGAAAAAGCAGTGTAAAAAGAAATTCAGAAATTGTCCTTTTCAGAACAAGTTGCAGTTCGATCTTGTTTTTCCGCATCGAAAGTTAAAAGTTTAAGAGGAATGCGATACGAAACACAATGGGTCTACGAATGCCTGCTACTGCGAATAAAAAGCAGAAAAACCTACGAGCATTTAAGAAGGCGCAAGATACTGATTCTACCTCATACCTGTACCTTGTGCAAATATATTCAAAAGATTGGTGGATGTTACGGATTTCAAACAAATGTCTTCAAAGTGATGCAAGAAAAAACATCCCAAATGGAAGCTACTGCAATTCGTGGTAAGTTAAATACTCGTAGATGCTTTATTTAAAGTTATAGTTGTTAATTATTTTAACAGGACTAAATTTTAATTTTAGGCGTCTTGTTAATAGATGAGATGAAACTGACTAAAAGTTTGGCCTTTAATAGACAAAAATTGAAAATGAAGGGTTTCACTGATTTGGGTCAATATACACCCTCACATAAACGGAAAGAAAGGAGACCACGCGCTTGTCTTTATGTTTCAACCATTTCAAGGCAAATGGGTTCAAACCTTTGGTTGCTTCTTAAGCAAAGGCAGCGCTAGTGGAACTATTTTTCATCATTTAATTGTTGAATGCATAACATTATCTGAAAAAGCAGGCCTAAAAATTGATGCAATAACTACAGACGGTGCATCATGGAATCGTAGTATGTGGAAAACTTTTGGTGTCACTAAGGAAACTGTCAGCGTTCCACACATAATGGATCCTAATCGTCGGTTATGGTTTATATCTGATTTTCCGCATCTGATTAAATGCATGAGAAATTTTTTTACTCACTCGAAACATCAGACAGATACAGGAATTTGGGTAAGAGTAAAACTTAGGTTGTCTAGTATTTTAATAAATTAATATTACTGTATCACCATGACTATATATTTAATATAAAACATTTCATTTAAAGATGCCTGATGGAATTGTAGCTTTAAAGCATTGGTACGCTTTGCTCAAAATAGAAAAACCAGATGCTTTGAACTTAAAAGTAAATTTTAAGTTGAGACGTGAACATCTTCATCCCGAATATTTCAATAAAATGAACGTGGCATTGGCATTCCAGTTAATAATTTTGAATATAATATTTATTACGCACTATCTTTATTAGTTTTTAAGTAAAATGTTTTTATTTGTTAATTGTAGATCTTTGGAGTCGCAGAAGCTATAGAGCTTTTCAAAGATCAACACAGCGATCTTGCAGATAGTGAACCTTCGATAAATTTTTGTCGAAGAGTAAAACACTTGATCACGGCTATGAATTGCAGAAATCCAATAAATAATCTAAAACTTGGAAATGAAATGTGGAAGGTATTTTTAAACTTCATTTCTCTACATTAAATTTTAAATAAGGAGACATTTATTTTGATCAGCTATTATTTTCAATTTAAAACTTTGGATTATACTTTCAGTTTTCCTAATACGTATATCAGTTAGAAAATGATAATTCTGAAATTTATTCTGCATACTTTATTTTCAGATTATTGAAGAATTTACAGATTATCTTAATAAATGGGAAGAAGAAGCAAAATCTAGAGGATGCGATTTTTTGACCGATTCAACTTACTATGACTTGCAAATTTCATTGCGAGCAACATTAGAAATTTGTCAATTTCTTCATGAAAAATGCGGTTTCACGTATTTGATAACGGCAAGATTAAATCAGGATAGTTTGGAGGTATCGTAAAGTATTTCCTCAATTATAAATGTTCTATATAAATACGGATACTGAAAATACATAAAAGTATATTATATTTATATCTTTTATCCTTTTTTTTGTTAGCGCTTCTTCTGTTTAATGAGGGATTGCTGTGGATCCAACGAGCATCTAGATTCGATCTTGTTTATTCAAATGTATCGGTTGGTTTCAACGTACTCATTAGTAAAACCTCCAAAAGGGAGCAACATATCCGGTGGAGAAATTTTGGATATTCTTCTCAATTTAAAGGACGTTACCAATGCGGATGAAAGGTGGAAACAATGGAGTGGTCAGATAGACACTATTCTCAATACAGGTATACATTCGAAAGAATTGATTGAAGCGACAAATGTACTGCAAGAACATGATTATTTCTCATCCAGTACGTCGGATTACGTACTGACTTACATAGCAGGATTTGTTGCGCGAAAAGCCTCAAGATTTATAATGTTCAAGAAGAAACCTTGTGAACCTTGTGCGCTTTCTTTAGTTTTGAAGGAAAATGAAGAAATTCCTGATAGGCACAAACTTATAACCTTAAAGTCCTATGGTTATTTAAAACTTCCGCCAACAAAATTATTTGACTTGGTTTTTATTCTTGAACAGGGGACTCTTCAGGCTATAGGCGAAAATGAATTAAACGCCGAAACCATATTTAATGTTATCGAAGCTATATAGAGAAGCTTCCTTCACCACCACTCCTTGGTTGTAAAGACCATGCATTACTTCTAACGCGCCGAATAATATCATGTTTTATTACAACAAGGACGTATTTTATTTGCAAGCAAGAAAATAAAAATGACTGCATAGAAAAACAGAAAACCAAAGAGAAAAGGAAACTATCTAAATTAGTCCACGCTCCAGATGCAACTAATATTGCTCGTAATATTGAAAATACAGTTTCCAATAATTACAAGCCAATCAAGCTACCCGTTGCTTTAATGCCTTTAAGAAAACGGAAAGGTATGATACAATCTGCAGCAAAAACCCCAGTAAGGAATAATGTCGTTTCTCAAAAACGCAAAGCACTAGAAAATGTTACTAATTTGGTTTAAATTAGGTATTAAAAAGATATTTATTGATCATTAATATTTTTTACTTATTACGAAGAAATTAAGAATGTACATAATGTTAACATTAATCACATTAAGAATTAAGATTAAGAATTCATTAAGAAGATTTGTTCATAAAGCAATGTTAAAACATAAATCGTCTATTACTTTATATTTCCTTTTCTCTTCGACATTTCAGATTAATTAAAATGATCTTCACATCTTATCCTAATATTTTATATACAAGTCAAAGAAAACATTACAAAATCTCTTTTACTCCAAAATGCCACACATGACACATTTGGATATTGAAAGTTCGACTAATTGATTGAAGACAATAAGTGGAAAAATCCATCATCGGAGAATACATAAACATGTAAGGATTATACATTGTAAAAATATATATAAAAATTTCAGTAAAAATTAAATCACAAAATTCATCAGATTAATTAAAATGTTCTTCACATATTATCCTAATATTTTATATACAAATCAAAGAAAACATTAAAAAATCTCTTTTACTCCAAAATGCCACACTTGATACATTTGGTTAAGGAAATTTCGTCTACTTTTTTTAAAAGCGCAGTAAATTGCTCCAGACTATCAATTATTATAAATTCCGAAAATGGCGTTATAACATCGTCAAAATAAATATTTACCCGTAAATTCGGAAAGACGGCAACTCTTTTTCTTATTCTACAATCCTTCTCGACCCTCTGCAGCCCAAAAAAATTGTCATTTCCTTTGGTGTAACCCCAGTTAGTAGATGGTAGAATAATTTCGTCCAATTTATTTTGCAAATAAGCACAAGAAAATTCAGGATTTCTTCTTGGCATTTTTATTGATATCTGTAAAAAAAATACTCCTAATTTACGTCTCATTTTTATACTTTTTTTCCAGGAGATTCATACTTTTATTTTAAGAAATAGAGAGCAAAGATATTGATTGATAGCAAAGATAATATTTCTTTTATAGAAATATTTAATTCTATAATTCCTAGTCTAAAAAAAGAGATTGAAAATATTTGGAATCCAAGCGTATCCAAAATCTTTCAGTAATTAATTATTTTAATATATCCTTCAATATATGCGTGTATATAACTTCAAACTTTATTTTATTTCATAATTATAATTAAAGTAATGCAATGTACATACTTACTCAAAATTTTTTGGGCACTATGTTCATATTTTTCAAGAAAAAAGAAAAGGAAATAAACGCTTGGCTCTTGTTGCAACAATATAACCTCACTTTTAAAAGCAACACAGAGTTCGAAGAGCTCGGACTCGGACCACTCGCACAAATTCATGAGAGAAAAGAAAACAGGTAGATTTGTACCGCGCATGTGCGAACAATCTTCCTTCAAGGTGCAGTCCCATGTCGGCAGAAAACGTCGGCGTAAAGCAGGAACTTATGAGAGTGAAGGAGACAAACAAATCTGCCTATCTCTGTCACTCTCATGAGTTTCTGCTTTACGCCGACGTTTTCTGCTGACATGGGACTGCACCTTCATTCCTTATGGCCAGCAAAGCACAATGGAGAACTAAGCCTAAACCTAAAACCTAAGAATGATGGTTCTATCCTTTTCTATCGTATTGCTCCATCTCTCTTGTCACGTGACCACAAGAGAGATAGGGCAAAATGATAGAAAAGGATAGGTTTAGTTCTGCATTGTGCTCTGGCCTTTATACGAAGGCTGGTACTTAAAGTGCAGTTTGTATTGTCATTTCTTAATAGCGAGTTCGATTTCCTTACTATTCCTCCGTGATCTTTGACCATATTACGCATTTTACATTTCATATTTAACACAATACACACAATACGCATGTGCACTTGATGTGACACATGCGCAATTGATATGAAATTTGAGGAAAGGAATTTATTTACTATTGGGAACGTCGAGTGTACTTTCCGAAAAACTTGTTCGAGGCACTGACGGCGCTGTTTGGAATTTATTGTTTTTGGAATCCGTATGTTAATCTCAGCTGACTTTATTCGGGGTTGTGGTTTGTGGCTTGTGGAGTGAAGTAAAGTTGAGTTAAGTCAAGTAAAGTGATTTGGAAGGTTTGGAAAATAATTCATGTTTTACATAATTCTAATTAATTAATTGGAGAAAAGTTAAACTTTGATTTTTCAAGGCTCGGCGAAATGGCGCAGCTTCCATTGCCGTTCTTGTCACATTCACAAAAAGTCTGCCGTCTGTATAAAAAAATGTTACGAAATATTGAATCTTGGTGCATTACCAAACACGAATTCAGGTAGACACTTTGTTTTTTTTTTTTTAGCATTTTTCTAATATTTACTTGCTTTTGGAAGTTTTAGAGTTCGGATTGATCAGAAATTGTAAAGAAAATTTTTTTATATGAACTAAAATTATATAAAGAACGTTTTCTAAACAATTATAAACAATTTTATAACTTTCTCCTTTAAATGGAAGTTGTTGAAAATGTTAAATTTTTATTTTCAGATCATATAATGAAAGCAAATAAAAAATTATTACAATCTCCCCTTTAAGTGCGCGTTGAACTAAAGTTCTAACCTTAAAATTCTATTTTTCTATTTTATTCAACGAATATTAGAAATAGCTATATTTTTTCGCTCTACAGAATTTTTTAGCGGTATTTTTGTTTTTTTTTTTATTTATTTTTTTAATATAAGTGTTTGTTGCAACTTTACAGCTAATTTACTTTCTTAAAAATTTTTTGAAAAATTTTGATATTTGTTTTTGAAATTTTTAAATATTTTTCAATTTTTTTTCATTAATCCTTGAATTATAATATTCTCAGATATTCTCAAGAATTTTCTCCGCAGAACTTTTTTTCTTTAAAATCTTTGCTTACTACCTATCACTGTTCCAGATACCATGCAGTTGTTTGCAGATCAAAATTTGATGAAAATAAGGACATCGTCGATTTGCGAAAGGCCAAACAACTTTTATTGGAAGGAGAGGAATGGCACTTTAAACACCTTCATCCAATTCCAAAGAAATTCGCTTATTCAGTTGGAGGCTGCGCCCATGGTCGTGAGGTTCTAATTCCTGATTGGGTTCTCGATTACTGGGATCCTTGGGAAAAGGCCTTTTATCCAAAATACTTTGCTAAACGAGAGCAAAGGAAAAAAGAATATATTGAATTTTACAAGAAAATGTATGGCGAACCGGAAAAAGAACAACACGATCATTAAAAAACAGAAGCCCAACAGAAACTAATATTATTTCTTGCTCTGTTAGACAGATAACTTAGGATTTGTTAAAATATTATTTAGAATTCTGTTTACTTGTAAATAAAAATAATTTAAAAGTGTAAATCCTCTGTTATTATTTTTTTATATTCGTGAAATTATTATTAATTAGAAGGAAAATGTCACTCTGATTTTAAAATAAGATGTTATTCTGGTAAAATAAAATGACTTTAAACTCGCAAATCAAATATTGAAAGAATTTAAATCAAGTGTTTTTGAAATGTACCTGTATCAAAGAAGTACAGGGTGAGCTATTTTAAACTATCCCGCCAAATATCTTCTAAAATACTTCATCCACAAAAAAATGGTTCGGACAATGGATTTGTGACCTTGGAAAGGTAAAAAATTAAGGTCAAATATCTGAGAAACGACCAGATGCCCTTTTTCTGAATTGTCTTGGATTTTCGGGGTAAACAAACATTCAAGATGCTTCAGAAAAGTCGATGAAATGGCAAGGTGTACATCACCTTGACCATCATGACCTTCAGGTCAATTTTCAAGGTCATTTGAAGGTCAAGGCGATTTTACTTAGATTGTAACTCCTGTTTTTGACTGCGGATAAGTCCGTGGATTAGATAAGAGCGGGAAATATTGTGTAAGAAAAGTCCTTTCGAAAACTTATTTTTATGACCTTGAGAGGGTCCTAACTCAAGGTGAAGTATTTGAAAAAAGATTGGGTGCCTTTTTCCGAATATTTTCGTGTCTTCTCATTTCTCATATCATTTCTTCTCATTTCGAAAATATTGTAGGTTGTTATCACAACACCCCATCCAAACATAGCCAGGGGGCAATCAAAGCGGTTGGGAAACCGGAAATCATATCGATTCTGGTGTGGGAGTGTAAAAAGGCTCTCAACCACCTTGCAGAAAACAATATAATGGCCCAAATATGGGTCCCTGCTCCCTCCTGGGAACATGCCGCAGGAGGGATTTGGCCCAAAATATCCTAAGCCGGCCCAGGAAAGAGGTAAGGCTGATGGTACAGCTGCTCACAGAGCACAACCATTTGAATTACCACAAACACAAGATGGGACTGACAGACAGCTCCATTTGTAGAAAATGTGGAAGGGATGATGGTACAGCTGCTCACAGAGCACAACCATTTGAATTACCACAAACACAAGATGGGACTGACAGACAGCTCCATTTGTAGAAAATGTGGAAGGGACGATGAAACGTCCCTTCACGTTCTAGGTCGATGCCCGGCACTTGAGCTCAGACACCATACCCTCGGGGCGGCTTTGCTGGAACCAGAGGAGATTAGGGCGCTACAGGATAGCTACATATTCTAGTCTTCTTCAGGAGGACTGGCATGGGTGGTTAGTGAGCATCAAGGGGAAAGAGATTATAGGCATAATGGGCTTTTAGCTTGAGCGCCTATATAGGGCCCCACGGGAGTGGGGCGCCTTGCCCGAACTGTCCAAGCAACCAACCAACGTCTCTGAGAATATTTTTCGATCTTTTCCATCAAGAAAATTATCATTTTTCGGAAATATTGAACTCTGTCCAGATGAATTTCTTTTTGTATACTTCAAGCTTTGGATTGTTGTCACAACACGCATTCAAATACACCCAGACAGTAACAATCATTTCTGATAAGATGTGAAGACTCTGTGAATATTTTTTGATCTTCTCCTTCAAGAAAATGATAATCTTCCGAAAATATTGAACTCTGAGCCCGGATGAATTCTTTTTGTAGACTTCCAAGCTCTGGATTCATATCACAACACCCCCCCCCAAACACACCCAGGAAGTGACAATCATTTCTGATATGCTGTAGTGAATATTTTTCGATCTTCTCCTTCAAGAAAATGATCATCTTTCGATAATATTGAACTCTGTGCCCGGATGAATTATTTTTGTAGACTTCAAGCTCTGGATACATATCACAACACCCCCCCAAACACACCCAGACATTAACGGTGTTGGAGCATTTTCAAAACACTAAAAATTGATGTAGATTCACTCAAATCCGCCATTTTGTCTACATCTTGTCAATACGCGATGTTTGAGGTCACAAAAATAAAGTGTTCGAAGTGTCGTTTTTTTATCGATGTTTTTTCGATTGTACGACAGGTGCTATCTCTTTATTTCTTGAAAAAACAATTTTGTTTGGCTAAAACTGGAATTTTTACAAGTGTGATGACGCGGGTGAGAAGGGTGCGGGTGAGCAGTACTTAAGGCCAAAATACACGCTCGTCGAAGTGTCGAAACGTTTCCGCGTTTCACGACACCCTGTTCACACGATACATTTTCCGCATGCGGAAAATGTAAGATAAACGTGTCCAATGGCGGAAAGTTTGAAATTACGAATAAAAAATGAAATAAATTCTAATGTTAATATGAATAAATTGTTATTAAAAATAGGTTTCTAGATTATGTAGTAAATAGAGAAGTAAATTAGATTGAAAGATTAATTATTTATAATTTATTTATCTCTATAGAGTAATTCAAAGCATCTTCGCGTGTTCTGTTTGTCTTGTCATCGTAGTATTCATGGAATACTACGATGGAATAATACTCCCAACTCCATTTCTCAGTCTAATGCTACTTAAAGATACTATTATTGCTCAAAAATATTTGGTTTGAACTCAAAATATTTATTGTTGTATATACAGTTCCAACTCATAGAAGATACTTATAATCACAGCATATAGTATTATTTTGTCGTATTAATACGTACGGTGATTACAAATTAAATTACATACATTAATTTCAGAATATTAGAAGGGATTGAAGAGTTCAAAAAATTCTGTGCAAGAGTTAATTCCATTATGAATTTTCTGAAGACTAATGGAAACATGGAAAAACAGAGACTTCAACAATTTCTAATCTTGATTGGAATCTGTTCTATTTTCATTAAAATGTATTATTTACGGATATATGCAATACAATTTAAGATGTCTCAAGATTTGCTTGTCGTAGCAGGAGTTCTTTTTTGTTTTTTTGTACATTCTTCGATGCGTGTAAACAAATGTTAGCTATTAACCTTAGACGACTGATTAAAATACGCGAAATTGATTGCCCTGCTTAAAATTTCGGATCAATTTCGGATTAGTTTCGTATAAATTAATCCGAAGAGATTCGGAATTTGAACGGAACCTTTCCGAAGTTTGTCCGATTTTATCCGATTTCTATCCGGAAATCAATTTTAATCCGAAATGAATCCGCAATTGTCTGCCATTTATACGAAATGAAAATCCGGAAATTATTTTTTTTTAAAGATAAATCTGTAATTCATTCATTTTTGTCCGAATTACATTCGAGAATAAAATTGAATTAGGAATTTGTCCGATCAACTCCGGAACATATACGAATTATAAAATATCTTTCTCCAGTGGAATCTGAAATTCATCCGGTTTTGTCCGAATTACATCCGAGAATAAGTTTGAATCCGGAATTAGTCCGATTCACTCCGGAACATATACGAATTAAAAAATATCTGTCAAGTGGAATCTGTAATTCATCCGTTTTTGTCCGAATTACATCCGAGAATAAGATTGATTCACTCCGGAACATATACGAATTAAAAAATATCTGTCAAGTGGAATCTGGAATTCATCCGGTTTTGTCTGAATTACATTCGAGAATAAGATTGTATCCGTAATTAATCCGATTCACACCGAAACATATACGAACTCTGGCGAAGGCTTCGGATAGAAAATTTCCTATCCGAATGAATACGAGCCAATGCGAAGTCTCTTTCCGAGCGAATCAGTTTCATTCCGAGCCAATCCGAAGTTCGCATGATTCCTATCCGAATGAATCCGAGCCAATCCGAAGTTTGAAGGAAGATTCCTATCCGGAATGGTTCAGATTCATTCGGATTGAAACTTCGGATTCATTCGGATTGAAAAATTACTTCGGAGTGGTTCGGATTCATTGGGATTGAAGCTTTGGATTAACAAATCTCTTCGGAATAGCTCGGATTCATTCGGATTGAAACTTCGGATTCATTCGGGTTGAAAAATTTCTTCGGATTGACTCGGATTCATTCGGATTGAAGCTTCAGTTTCATTCGGATCGAAAAATTTCTTCGGAATGGTTCGGATTGAAAATTCGGATTCATTAAGATTGAAAAGTTGCTTCGGAATAGTTCGGATTCATTCGAATTGAAAATTCGGATTCATTCGGATTGAAAATTCGGATTCATTCGGATTGAAAAATTTCTTCCGAATGGTTCGGATTGAAAATTCGGATTCATTCGGATTGAAAAGTTTCTTCGGAATGGTTCGGTTTCATTTGGATTTGCTCGGATAGAGATTTCGCATTGGCTCGGATGACTTCAGATTGGCTCGGATTGGAATCCTATCCGAAACTTTCGCCAGGGCAAGTTTCATCTACAGTAATTAATCGGCGCCAAAACTCGGATTTATTGCGCCTTAACTGCACCAACAGAGCGTTGGAAATGTTCATTCGAACACGTTTTTGGTCTAACGTGAGCAAACGCGGCACCCAGCGCGCGGACACCCTGGCGGAAGGTTCGGATTGAAATTCATTCCGAACCAATTCGAAAGCTTCCGAATCATTCCGGAATTTGTGTCCGAACCAAACAGATTCATTCCGATCTAATCCGAAGCCCATTCAAAACCTATCCGAAGATTTAATCCGACTGTATCCGAATCAATCCGGTCAATCCGACTTAATCCGAACTTTTAATCCAGTGTATCCGAACCAATCCGAATTTTTCGGATTCATTCGGATTGGTTCGGACACAAATTCCGGATTGATTCGGAGTGCATTTCTATCCGAAGCTTTCGCTAGGGCAGCTTTCTCATGCCTAAATCTTGATTTAATATGTGACAAACACGTTCTTTGAACATTTTCATAACCTCTGCTATCTCTCTCACCTTAATTCGGCGGTCGTCTAGCACCATTTGGTGAAATTTAGCGATGTTATCGTCAGTAGTTGCAGTTTTTGGACGTCCCGAACGTTCATCGTCTCCCAAGCTCTTACGGTCACGTTTAAATTCAGCTGCCCAAAATTT
>CAJFCO010017483.1:58073-75402 GCA_904066015.1 Synergus gifuensis | reverse complement strand
ACACACACACACACACACACACACACACACACACACACACACACACAGGGTGTCTAAAAAGTCCCAGACGGTTGTTTATTTCCTCAGGTAAAATATTTTTCAAAAAAGTGAAGGTCATTCTTGAAGTAAATTTCAACGAGGTATTCAATGGTGACCTTCATTTTGACCTTGAAGTTGACCTTCAAGGCTTTTTGAAGGTCAACTTTGTTTTTTAAATAGAAACCCCCTTTTTTTACATCTGAAATGGATAGAGCGGAAAATTCTACGTTCAGATACGTACCCAAATCATAGGTCAATTGTAACGTTCAAGGTCAATTAAAGGTTATTTGAAATGATCAAAGTTTTCCAAGAGGTCAGTGTAATTTCTGAAGTAAATTTCAACGGGGAATTCAATAGTGACCTTCATTTTGACCTTGAAGTTGACCTTCATGGCTTTTTGAAGGTCAACTTTGTTTTTTTAAATAGAAACCCCCTTTTTTTACATCTGCAATCGATAGAGCGGAAAATTCTACGTTCAGATACGTACCCAAGTCATAGGTCAATTGTAACGTTCCAGGTCAATTAAAGGTTATTTGAAATGATCAAAGTTTTCCAAGAGGTCAGTGTAATTCCTGAAGTAAATTTCAACGAGAAATTCAATGGTGAACTCTGTATTGATCTTGGTTACAGCGTTTTGAATATTGTAAAATCATATAGGAAATTTTTCATTAAAAGTTCCAGGAGTTCTGGTGAGAGTTCTGTTCCTCCCCAAAGAGTTATATCGAAAAGTCCTATACCGTTTTTCGATACCTATGTCAATACCTAAGGCGATGCCATAAGTCCTATACCGTTTTTCTATCTCCATACGAATATTACGAATCGAAACTAAATTTACGTATTACGAGTACATACTTACTATCTTTCGCTAAAAGATTATTATGGCGCAAGCTAAACTTTCGGAACGAGATAGGTTATCTGTATTAATGATGCGTGGTTGGGGAGATCGAGTTCGATCTTATGATCAAGTTCGCTTGCTTTTTAATCGCACTTTTCGTAATGGAGAAGGGTTAAATCCTGTCTTAAAATCAACAATTGAAAGAACTTTAAGGCGCATTATGAATCATGGATCTATCAAGGACCTTCAGAGAACTGGTCGGCCAAAATCTGCAGGATCTGAGGAGATGCAGATGGACGTAGCCCAAGCATTTGTTGAAAACCCACACCTTAGTTTACGTCGAGCTAGTGATGAGCGTGACGTTGCTCCTGAGACAGTGCGAAATATTTTAAAAAGCATTAATTTCCATCCTTACAAAGTTCATCTGATACAAGAGCACAATGAAGACGATCCAGATCGTCGGGTTGAATTTTGTGAAATTATGATGAACAGAATTGATAGAGATCCTCTTTTCTTGTACAATACAGTATTTTCAGATGAAGCTACTTTCACTTTAAAAGGTGAAGTTAACAGGCAAAATTGTAGATATTGGTCCAACACAAATCCTGATTGGATGATGGAGACACACACAATATCCACAAAAGATTAATGTTTGGGCCGGTATCTTGAATGATACATTGATTGGCCCTTTCTTCATCGATGGTAATCTCAATGCCCGTGCATATGAAGAGCTTCTCAGAAACCAAATTGTACCAAGAATAAGGGAGATTACAGGCGATAATTTTCAAAATATTGGGTACAAGTAGGACGGAGCAGCGGCTCATTACGGTAAGGAGGTTCGAGCATATTTGGATACTCAGTTCCCTCATAGGTGGATTGGAAGAAGGGGTGAAATCGAGTGGCCTGCTAGATCTCCTGATCTGACGCCTCTCGACTATTTTCTTTGGGATTATTTAAAGAGCAGAGTATACTCAATGCAACCCCAAAGCTTAGACGAATTGCAGAATCGGATTCTGCAAGAGGCTACTTTGATTGATAGGGAGATGATTCGTAATGCTGTAACTCATTTTTACAATCGCATAGCTTTTTGTCAAGAAGCTCAAGGTTTTCAGTTCGAACATCTTCACTGAAGCGTGAGAGGCAAGGGGACTCACGCTAATCAAGCACCCCAAAGGGAACAGAATTTACTACGTCCACGTCGTTGTTCCTGGGTAATGCTAAACGTAAACGTAAACTGCTTGGAGAAAATCTTGAAAAAAACTTGAAGATAAACACCAAGATCAATACATAGCTCACCAATGAATTTCTCGTTGAAATTTACTTCAGGAATGACCTCTTGGAAAACTTCGTTAATTTCAAATAACCTTTAACTGACCTGGAACGTTACAATTGACCTATGACTTGGGTACGTACCTGAACGTAGAATTTTCTGCTCTATCGATTTCAGATGTGAAAAAAGTGGGTTTCGATTTAAAAAAACAAAGTTGACCTTCAAAAAGCCATGAAGGTCACTTCAGGTCAAAATGAAGGTCACCATTGAATTCCCCGTTGAAATTTACTTCAGGAATGACCTTCACTTTTTTCACAAATATTTCACCTGAGGAAATATCTAACCGTCCCGGGACTTTTTAGACATCCTGTAGATACATATATAGATAAAAAAAGATAAACATATTTATATAGATATATTAATTAAGTAATTAATATATATTCAATTAATTAACATCAAATACATATTGTGAAATTAATTAAGTGTAATTTGCAGATAATAATATTATGCAATATTTTGTAATATTTTGTAATATTTGTAATATTTCAGTGAATAATAATAATAATAAAAAATTATTATTTAATATATTAGGTGCACAACTTTGCTTCCGCCGATTTTTTGGAAAATTTGAGGCTTTATGCTGAAAAAGTGATTACCTGTTTATGATTCAAAGTACTGTCCGTCACTAGCCACTACTTCTTGCCATCTTTCGGGCAATTCTCGGATACCATCTCGAAAAAACTTTGCGTCTTTTGAGGCGATCCACGAATCGAACCATTCTTTAACTTCTTCATAAGAGTGGAAATGCTGCTCAGCTAAGCCATGTGCCATCGATCGGAACAAATGGTAGTCGGAAGGAGCAATGTCTGGAGAGTACGGCGGGTGGGGTAAGACTTCCCATTTTAGGGTTTCCAAGTATGTCTTGACGGGTTTTGCGACATGTGGCCGAGCATTGTCATGTTCCAGGATAACTTTATCGTGTCTCTCTTGATACTGTGGCCGTTTATCCTTCAATGCTCAACTCAAACGCATCAATTGCGTTCGATACCGATCTCCTGTGATAGTTTCACTCGATTTCAACAGCTCATAATAAACCAAACCGAGCTGGTCCCACCAAATGCAGAGCATAACCTTGGCACCGTGAATATTCGGTCTGGGCGTAGATGTGGAGGCATGTCCGAGCATTCCCCATGATTTTCTGCGTTTGGGATTATAGTAGTGGACCCATTTTTCGTCGCCGGTTACAATGCGATGTAGAAAACCCTTCCGATTCTGTCTTTGAAGCATCTGTTCACAAGCAAAAAAACGGCGTTCAACGTCTCTTGGCTTCAATTCATAAGGAACCCAATTTCCTTGCTTCTGAATCATTCCCATGGCTTTGAGGCGTTTAGAAATTGCTTGTTGAGTGACTCTCAATGATTCAGCTAATTCTTCTTGCGTTTGGCACGAGTCTTCAGCAAGTAATGCCTCCATTTCGGAATCTTCGAAAATTTTTTCTCTTCCGCCGCCATGCCGGTCCTCGACATCAAAATCACCGCTTTTAAAGCGTTGAAACCACTGACGACACGTTATTTCACTAAGAGCAGCGTCACTGTAAGCACTTGAGAGCATTCGATGAGCTTCAGCCGCAGTTTTCTTCAAATGAAAGCAGAAAATCAACATTTCCCGCAAATGACGAGAATTTGGCTCGAAAACTGACATCTTCGATCGAGAATACACTTCTGATGCAAACACAAATTCACTAATGTGGTGTCCAAGCTTACTGTATGAAATTTTTGACCTGCCTATTTCAACCGACACTTACTGCTGCAGCCATCTATCGAAAAACGGCGGAAGCAAAGTTGTACACTTAATAAGATTTTACATGAGTCATTAGTAAAACATTTATATTCAATATGCCGAGAAGAAAAATTGAGCAGACAGAAGTTGATGAAGAAGAATTTCAAAGAGTAAAACGTCAAAAAAATGCTAATCGACAGAAAAGATATCGCGAAAATAAAATACTAATAGGATAAATAAGCAAAATGCTGTTCGGCAGAGTATCTATCGGGAAAGAAATCGGAATAAAGTGAATCAATCTCGCCTTCGTGATTTAATAATCACAGATATCAAAGATCATTACATTGGACGAATGAATGTTACGTGCGTTCATTGTGGTGCTATGCACTTTGATGTTGAAAAAGTGGCACATAAAAAAATTTTTTTAATGATTGCTGCAGTCACGGAGAAGTTGAGTTGCAACCGTTGCTTGATCCACCTAAAATTTTGAAAGATTTATTCAATCGAACTCACGAAAAATTTGATCATTTTCATCAGCGTATACGTTGTTATAATAATTCTTTCGCTTTTGCATCATTTAACGCAAATTTAGTCAACATTATTAATAACAGGCGACCTGGACCATTTTTTTTCAAGATTGATCAAAATGAGGCTACTGATATTAGATGTAAACAGGTTTCGCCACTAAATAGAGATGTGACCGAAGCCATAGATAATGCTCTACGTCAATGTAATGTATTTTCTCAATCATACAAGATGATGCATGAAGAAATAAAATAATCAATGATAAACTCTACTACACAAGTAGAGCCTGAAATGCATTTATTGTTTTCTTTAAAACCAGGAATAGATAGAAGACGTTACAATTTACAACAAATTAATGAAGTAGCTGCAATTTTCTCTACAACTGCTGACGGAGATATCCCAGAATCATATGTAACAATAAATAACAAACAAACAAAAAAAATTAAATTTGTCTGCTCCATGGTTCCTAACGTTGAACCTTGGATTTATCCATTATTTTATCCGCATAGTACACAAGGTTGGAATGACAAAATAACATGCGTCAATAGACAACGACGAGTATCATGAGTTGCATATATAAAATATAGAATGGCAAGTAGAGATAATAATGTCTTTTTGATGGGTGGAAGATTATTTCAGCAGTGTGTTGTTGATAATTATGTGAAAATAGAAAAGGATAGGATGAATTATTGCAGATTGAATCAAAAAAAACTTCGCGCTGATACTTATCAGGGATTAGTTGATCATTTACAACAAAGAGCAAATGATTCAAATATTACAGTAGGGAAAATGGTCATCCTACCATCATCATTCACAGGATCTCCACGTAATATGTTACAGCATTATCAAGACCCAATGGCAATTGTAAGGAAATTTGGTAGGCCAGATTTATTTGTAACTATGACATGTAATCCAAATTGGACTGAAATTAAAGAAAATTTATTACATGGTCAAACAGCATCTGATCGACCAGTATTGTTTCGAGAGTTTTTAATGCAAAAAAAAGATGAATTAATTAAAGTTATAGTGAATGAGCAGTTGTTTGGTGAAACACAAGCATACATGTTGTTGAATATCAAAAACGCGGATTACCTCATGTTCATTTGTTATTAACGTTAAAACAAAATCATAAGATAACTACTCCTGATATTACAGATGAATATATTTCGGTGGAAATTCCAAATCCAGAAACTGATCATGATCTCCATGATATTATAATAAACTAGGGGTGCCATTGTGAGCACACATTCTCATCACACTTCGCGCGCTTGCATTGGTTTACCAACCTTCATCGCTTCTATATAATTTTATTTAAATTATTTTAGTTTCAAATGAAGAAGAAAACTAATTTACTTAAGGTTCTATCGATCTTAAGGAACACATTCTCATCAGAACACTTGCGCTTCACACTATATTTTATTTAAATATCATATAAATTATTTATAGTTATTTAAAAATTATAATCATATTAAACTCTATACCTCGGTAAATCTTAGAATTAATAGAAAATTAATTTATTTAATGTTATATTGATCTTAAAAATCATATTTTCAAAAAAGCGCTCAAGATTTTCGTTAGATATTATTTTTAAATCTCATTCAAACCTTGCGATTTGTGTTAAAATTTTTTTAAGAAATATTTTGCTAATTAAAACAAAAACTAATCTTCATATTAAAAAATGGTCAAGGAAGAATTTGTAGATCTTTTAAAGACCAATAATTAATTACGTTCATATAATTTTCTCTGTATCGCGCGTTATTTGGCTCAAAATTTGAATTTTCGATTTTTCAAGAAAATTCAAAAAATTGTTACGACAGTCCTGTAGAGCATTCAAAAAGATATATTTTTCATCGTTTAACTCTTTTTCATATCGTGCATTATTTGGCTTTAAATTAATTTTTTTTTTTAGAATTTTCAAAATGCTCTACCTTTTTTAATTTTTATCAAATATGGCTGGCCAACAAACTCGGCCTTCATTTTAGGACACTAAAAGAGTATACCAAAGGCCAATTCAATCGGTCAATTCTTTCTAAAGTTATCGTGAACGACAAATAAAAATCTACACACACACACACACACACACACACACACACAAAAAGAGACATATTGGTAAAACCATGTTTTTCGGGTTCAGGGGGTCACAAAACGTGAAGATTTAACAAAAATTGGGGGAGTCAAATTTTACACAAATATAATACATTCTCTGATGAGAATGTAATAAAAATAAAAATTATTGTGCTTTTAGTATAAACGATATAATGCTTTCCAGAAAAATATTTTCGTTCTCATGAAATGACTGGAAAGATTTCAATTGATTTTTTTTCACCTATTTTTGGTTAAAAATATTGTTATTTGAAAAATTTTTTATTTCTTAAAATCGTTTAAATCTTTTTAAATCGCTTGAAACTCTTTGTAATTTTAAATAATACCTCTAAATTATGTCTAATCCTTCAAATCAGACTTTTAATCCTTTGAAAAGTGTTTTCACTTCGTTAAAATTCTTTGGAATATTTAAAAATCTCTCGAAATTGTTAAGAATCTCCTAGAATCTATTAAAACGTTTATTGGAAATACATAAAAAATTAAAAGTGGTCCTTTAGACAAAAAATAGTGAGGGTATACATGCGTACGGTTGATTGCTACTCATGTGTGATTCTAGCTTTCATCGGTGGTTCTTCGTTTTAAGGGGTTACACCACTGTAGAATTTTCAAAAAATCGAAAAAATTTTTTTTATCGTAAAAGGTAATTCAGGGTCTAAAAAATAATATATTAAAGGATGAAAGGCCGGAAAAGGTATTGCCGATTAAGTGTATGTAAGAATATAATACGATTTCACAGCACGGAAAACTTCAAACGCGTTTTTCTCAAAACCACATTTTTTGAGCTGGCCGGAAACATAACTTGAACAAATCTTTACCAATCGATTCAAAATTTTTACAGTACGTTTTAAATCGTTATCTCCAGCGACGTACGTAGGGGTTTTTCGAAATTGTGCATATATTTTTATTTATAAACAATTTTGTGATGATTTTTTGGTTTGAATTTCAAACTTTTTCTTCAAAGGGTAGCCATTTTACGAAAAATCAATTTATCAGAAAACCCCTACGTACGTCTCTTGTTACTGTAATATGGAATAAAAAAATGTTTGGTTTTTTGTTCCAGATCAAAAATTGCGGAAGCTAGGTTTCCGGCCGTGGACCGAAGTGAAAAAAACGCACCAGCGGGCAAATGCTGCAGAGACGCTATTTTGTTTTTGAATTGCTCAACTCGGTCGTTTTTTTTTACTTCAAGATTCATATTAAAAAACACTTTTTACAGAATTTCAATTATTCCATTTTGTTTAGCCAAAAAAATTCCCGAAATATGCCTTTTTTTTCGTGCTCTACACTGCTGTGATCTGCAAGAACACCGTTAAGCGCCAAAAATCGAAAAATGGGTTTTTTATATCGATGGAATCGTAAAAAAAAGATCTATCCGAATATGCAAATAGTTTTTTAAAATTGTTAATAACAAAAAATTTTTTTATTGCGTAATCAGCAAATAGAACCATAAATCCAAAGATTGGCGAGCTGTGATCCGCTAAAAGACCGTATTCTAACCGTATCGCCAGTTTTAAATCACAGACAGCTGAATACGTCACAGAAAAATTCAAGAAAAGCCGTAACGGCGACGATACCCCTTTTCTGAAATTAACGAAGGCCTGCGTGGAGCAGTCGTGATCTGAAGAAGACCGTATCGCCTGAAACGGTGTTCTACCGAAATATCTAACCCCTAAAAAAAAGGTTTGAAATTCGAGAAAAGCCGTAACCACATTTATATTAATTTCCAAACAGCAAAATTTTTGTTGAAAGTAATAAGATTATAATAATTTTGTATGTTATAATAAATAAATGTATGTTTTAAAATAAATAAATAATAAATAATAATAAATAATAATAAATAAATAATAATAAATAATAATAAATTTTACGAATTTGAAATTGGCGCAAAATATATCAAAGTCTCTGTTTATCGATAAATAAATATATTTATCAGAGAACGATTAATAACTATAAATACTGTAATAATAATTGAACTTGTATTAAGATATTTTGCTTCATTCATTATAGAAAGATTCGAAAATAAGAATTTATGACTGAATCAACTTTCAGTGAGTAGTGTTAGTTAAGAATATCCACAGAAATATTTGTACTCGTGAGTATACGAAAACCTTGAATTTATTGTTATTGTTTTTTAATATATTACCTACGCTATTATCGGCTCTACTTATTTGTAAGCCTTATATTTTTTGCCTAAATTTTCAAAACTTAAGTTTATTTTTTTAAGCATATATGTATATTTTTAAGCTGAAAATAACCTCAATTTTCATGGTAATAATTTTATCAAAAATTGTTTATAATTTATGGAATTTTATCACTTTGAAAATGGTATAAACGAAACAAATTCTTTGTTTTTAGATTTAATAAATTTATATTCGCTCAACTTAGTTTTGGATAATTTTTACAGTACTTAAAGTAAGTATTTTATTTATTACAAATTTTTAAGCTAAAATTAAAATTATAAAATATACATATTTTTATGAACAGTTAACAGTTAACAGGAAAACGCTGTACCGTCAAATTATAACGATTTGGATAATCCATCAAAGCAGGCTTTTCATGAATATCGTCCTCAATACGTACAAGATCCACTATTTATAAAGCCCGAAAATGATTATAATATTTTTCCAACACTGTACGGGAAGTTCTCTGTTTCTGCACCAAAAAATGAGCAGAAAATGGCCGATTCTGGATGAAGTCAAAGTGTGCGGGAATCATAACATTCCGGCACGAAATTTCGTGCGGGAATGTTGTCCATAAAGCATAATTTCAAGGAAAGTGTGTGTCTGCTTTATATTCCACCACGTAGCTAATGGAACCGCTAGTTTCTGATTGGTCGCAAGAATTATCACAGCCAATCTGAAGCCACTGGATGCGTGACCCAACAGTATAAGCTCCAATTGGCCAAGATTTTACGCGCGCGATTCAAAATTCAGAATTTCTACAGCGTGATAACCAACGCACGGTGCGCGCGCAGGCAGTCCACTTTGACGTCACTGCCCATCATTTCGTCAGCTGAGACTCTGAAAGTTTAGGTTAGTTCGTCTGTTCGTTAGTTCGCTGTTCTATAAAAGCAATTGTTCGCTACTTTTTGATTTAGAAATAATTATATAGATATTACTGTTCTATTAATGCGAGAATTCGTTTTTTTTTTGTGATTTAAAAATAATTTTATAAAAGTGCCTGTTTTATGGAAGCAAATTTTACTTCTTGAATTTCTGAATAAATTTTTTTTTGAAAAATTAGTACATTTCTAACCATTCTGTCAAATCTTTTTTAAATTATTGGATTTAAAAAACGAATTATATGCTTCAGAAGTTTTCAATATGCATATCCATAAAAAAAATTAGTCCCACCTTTAAAAGTACATACATAATTAAGGTACACTCGACTATTTAATATCACTTGATTTAGCGTTACTAAAGTAAATTCTTTTGAGGTGGTTTTTTTATCCTTTCGGGGGGCTCCGCCCCCCGAACCCCATTGGTATATGCTCTTAATTTACATTCCCCTATGTGTCGAACTTCCCTTTACAGGGGTTACAAAAAATAGTATATGATACGCGTGCGGGTTGGTGATTCCTACTCGTTTGACGTTTACCACCCTCGCTTCGCTCGGGCGGCAAACGTCAAACTCGTAGGAATCAC
This sequence comes from Synergus gifuensis, assembly GCA_904066015.1. NCBI lineage: Eukaryota > Metazoa > Arthropoda > Insecta > Hymenoptera > Cynipidae > Synergus > Synergus gifuensis. Next base: position 65,207 of record CAJFCO010017483.1, on the reverse strand, counting down.
CAACTTCCCGCACTTGTATCATAATGTACTATTTCAACATTGAAAACGGGAACACCATGAACAAGACATCATATTGTTACATCGAAAGAGAATCTCAGCACATTCCTTCATTTATTTCGCAGAATGAGAATGATTATAATATTCTCAATACTAGTTACATGAGTATGATTCCGCCACAGTTTTCGAACACAGAAACTCCTGCGTACTGGATCCCATCGACTATTCTACACAACGATAATTATTTTAATATGAATCCTAATATCGCCAAAACAGATGAAGAAACATGAATCAGAAATGTGAAAATATGAATCAGGACTCGCACACTTACTAAATAATAGTTCATTAAACGAGAATGCTGAAATAAATGCAAGCAATTCTCAAAATATTTTCCATTCAACACTGCTCAGCTCAGAATCGTCCACATCATTTCGGGAAACTTCACAAGAAATTTCAGTAGAGTCCGAGTCCACTGAAGAGAGTAGGCATAACTGTAAAGACTTACAATTAGATAACGTAATTCCTGAAGTTTGCACATACGAATCATTTAATTCAGCTCTTTCTTCGAACGAAACAGATAATTCTACCCTGAATGGAAATACAAATAATCCTGACGATTCATCAAATTCAACACTGTCGGCGTCTGCATCATCAGATGTATTAGTTCATTCAAAGCATCCTGTTTTTCCTCCTTGTAGGTCGACTTGTCGATTCAAATGTTCTGAGAATTTCAGACCAGACGAGCTTAAAAAGATAAATGAAGAATACTGGAATTTGAATAATTTACAAAAGACACGTTTCTTTATTTTAAGTCACGTCGAAAAAGTCACAGTTCGAAGGAATAGAGGTAACGAGAGACGACAATTTAATTTTTCTTACAGTTTCACTAATTCGAGTGGAATAAAAACTGGAGTGTGCAAATTATTTTTTCAGACAACTTTAGGTTACAAACCAAGAAATGACACCTTTATATTTTTGGCATTTAAGGATATAAACCCAGTATCACTAGAGCCAGCACCAGACATGCGAGGAAAGGTTTCTGAACACAAAAATTTTCAGCTAAGAAATTTAGTTCAAGAACATGTTGAATCATATCATCCGGTTGTGTCACATTACCGTCGAGAGCATGCCCCCAATAGGCGATATTTGGCCAGTGAATTAACTGTTAGGATATGAGGGATGATTTCTTGGTACATAATCCAGGCAGGACTTGTTCTTATACGTTTTATAGACGTGTTGTCTCAGAGATGAAAATCTCTTTTACAAAATTGGGGAACGAAGAGTTCGAAGTTTGTGAAACATTTAATCTGCACAACGAATTCCATGGGAAAGAAAATCTTGACCCTTCATGTGTTACCTGCAATAAATGGTCAGATCATCAAAAAAGATATACTGAAGCTCGTGAAAAGTACAAGAGTCATGAGCAGCAAGTTTCCCGTGATCCTAAAGGATTAATATGTTCAGTAGATTTGCAAAAGGTCATCATGCTTCCGAGAATGGATGGTTTTAAGGTTGCACTATTCACTAGGCGCCTAATTGCATTCAATGAAAGCTTTGTGTCCCTCGGACCAATTTCAGAAAATAACAAACCTTTCACTGTCATTTGGCATGAAGAGATAAATGGACAAAAAAAAGAAGACATTATAAGTACCTTCCATGCCTTTTTTCTTGAAAATCGTGATAAGGAAACAATAACCCTTTGGTTGGACAATTGTTCGGCTCAGAATAGAAATTGGTGCTTCCTCTCGTTTCTCGTTTATATGATAAATTCTGATGAAATTGCTGCCAAGACTTTAGGCATTTATTACTTTGAAGCTGGACACACCTTTATGTCAGCAGACTCCTTCCATCACCAAGTAGAACTATCTATGAAGCAGAGAAAAAATGTCTACGATTTTCGGGACTTTCAAGATGCAGTTAAAGAAGCCAATAATAGGAAAGTAGATGTGAAAACAATGACACCCTCTGATTTTATTCCTTGGAGAGATCACTCTTCTGCATCGAAAATAAAAAATATTACTTCTCATACTTATTTAAATAGCATGAAACACTTCAGGGCTACAAGAGGAAGTTTTACTTTACAGTATAGCACCGCTTACGATGAAGAAAGTTTACGAAAACTTGATTTCATGCAATCAAAATTCATGAAGCCGACTGAGAAACCAGACAGCAATGCAGAATACCGCGGAATTACATCAATAAAGAAAGAAGATATTTTAAAAAACATGCTTTCACTGATGCCCAAAAATCGACGCTTGTTCTGGAATGACTTGTTCACCAACGACGATGTATCTGATCTTATTACCTCTGTTGAATAAAGTTGCGAATCTTAAAGCTTATATAATTTTTTTCTTCATATTTAAATGTTTTCCCTTCGCAACTAACTCCTAAGAAGAAAAAATTTTCTTTATGAAAAGACCTATGAATTTGCTTTAAGTCATTTTATTGATTAAACGCATATTTTTTACTTTAATCACGAAACAATAATTTGCACTAATCTTATTAAAATTTAAAAATCTGTAAAAGATTTTCCTTTCAAGTGAATAATTCTAAGTTTGTCTGCTTGAAATAATTTAATTGTAAATTTGTGTTTTTCAATATTTATAATATATTTATAATATTAATGTAATATTTGTACAATATATTTGAGTTAATAATAATATTATAATTATCATTTACTAACTTGTCTTCTTAAATTAATATTATAATATTAATAGATTTTTTTTAATATTAAAAACAAAAATATTATTATTAAAATATGTATTAATTAATAATATCTATAATTGCTCACATTAATTTAGAATAATTCAATTTTGCTTCCTCATAGAGGAAGCTTTGTGGTGGTGACAAAATCCAGTTTCCTAAAAAAGGTTTTTTTTAAACATATTTTAATGTCAATATATCTAACATGATGTCCTGAAAAATTGTCCGGATGTGTGTGTGTGTGTGTGTGTGTGTGTGTGTGTGTGTGTGTGTGTGTGTGTGTGTGTGTGTGTGTGTGTGTGTGTGTGTGGATGTATGTCACGATCCAGCAATTTCTTGAAAACGCATAGAGATAAATTGATGAAATTTTGCATAGTTATTTCATTATACACCTAGTTCAATTTCTTGCAATGGTTTAACAAAATATTTAATTTTACAAGTTTTATGTACTTTTATAATTTTCGTAAAATTCATTTTTTTCGCTGTAACTTCTGAAATATTCAAAATTTAAAGCTGACGCAAGGAAAACGTAGATTCCTTTTATCAAGACGAATCGATTGACCTATATGATTAATGCATTTCATTAAAAAATAAGGATGTTATGGTTAATTGTATTTTCAAAAATTAATTTTTCGACTATAACTTTTCAAATAATCAAAATTTTGACTTGACGTAAGGAAAATAAATGTTCCTTGCATCGAGACGAATCGATTTGTCTATAATATTATATCATTTCAGTGAAAAATAACAAGTTATGGTTTTATTTAATTTTAAAAAATTAGTTTCTCAACTATAACTTCTATAATATTCAAAATTCGAAGCTGACGTAAGGAAGATAAAGGTTCCTTACGTGGAGACGAATCGATTGACCTATAAGATTAATGCATTTCATTGAAAAATAAGGATGTTATGGTTAATTGTATTTTAAAAAATTAATTTTTCGACTATAACTTTTCAAATAATCAAAATTTTGACTTGACATAAGGAAAATAAATGTTCCTTGCATCGAGATGAATCGATTGGTCTATAAAATTATTTCATTTCATTGAAAAATAAAATTATTTATCTATTTAATTTTGAAAAATTTTTTTTTCAGCTAAAACTTCTCTAATATTCAAAATTCGAAGCTGAAGTAAGAAAAATAAAGGTTCCTTGCGTCGAGACGAATCGATTGACCTATAAGATTAATGCATTTCATTGAAAAATAAGAAAATTGTGCTTTATTGTAATTTTTGAAAATTAATTTTTCGAATATAACTTCTCAAATAATCAAAATTTAATGCTGATGTAAAGAATACTTAATGCTTCCTCTATGAGGAAACAAATCATATTTACTTACAGGAAGCAAAGTGCTCATTGAATGAGCACAAAAGTTGATACAACTTCACAGCTAGTTTTTAATTTTGCGAGATAAAAAGAATCAATTATTATAACGATCCGTTTTAATATGTTCTCTCATTTTCCATAGTTTCAGAGCAAAATAGTTATTTATAAAAGTTGGTTATTGGAAAATCATAATTCTGCATCTTCTACATAGAGGACCTAACGTCAAAGTGACAAATGCATTACGAATTTTAGCAATCCGAAACTTTTTTTGATTATACAAGATAAAAAGAGTCAATATCGGTCCGTTTTAATGTTCTCTATCATTTTCCAAAGTTTCAGGGCAAAATATTTATTTTTGTGGCCGAAAAGTTGGTAATTGGAAAACCATATAATTTAAAAAATTTTTTTGCGTGAAGAGTTCGGGGGGGGGGGATATATAGGGCGCACTTATTTGCTTCTGCCCAGGGCGTCAAAATTTACCATTACGGCACTGTACGGGGCCCGGGACTATAATGAATACGAGGCCCCCTTAAGGGCATGCTCTGCGCTTTGATGTGAAAAATTTTTTTCGGTGTTCCCCATATTCAAACGGAATTATATATCGCTCTCAAATTTTGGAATATAGGAAATGAGACATTAAACTGCGATATGAAATATATTTTGAGTAGTAATTTCATAATGCAGTTTACTGTATTATTTCCTATATTTCAAAATTTGAGAGCGATATATCATTCCGTTTGGATATGGTGAACACCGAAAAAAAATTTTTGACAACAAAGCGCAGAGCATGCCCTTAAGGGCAGCAAAATACAATATAATCATTTTCTAAATATAAACAAATAAATAAAAACTATGTTGTTATTTTTATAATTTATTATCGCAAATATTGTTCATTTGGTACTTGTATAATATTAAAAACTACAAATTATTATATAATTAAAAATACTTTTTTCTTATTTTGCACAATATGATATTTTTTTATTCGACCTCGCGGGGCCCCTTGGATGTGGGGGCCCGGCGCTATAGCCCCTGCTAGCCCCCCCTTTAATCCGCCACTGAACACAATCATAAAAATGGCTTGATTCGTGCCTCAATAGGCAATCGATACGGTAGGCTTTTTGACATAACGTTGTATAACTTCAGTATAATTCCAAATGATGGCTCTGTTCGCACAGTATGACGTCAGAGTTCAAAAAAGACTCTTATTTGTAAGAGTCTGAGTATTTTCATAACGCTCTTGAGTTACGAAAATACGAGCACATTGACCGGCAGAGGTGGGTCAATGTTTTTAACCACAAGTGTATGTAGAGTTATGTCCGTGGTTATGTCAAACAGCCGACCATATCGATTGCCTATTGAGGCACGAATCATGCCATTTTTATGATTTCGTTATGAACAGTATCGTACGGAACTTGTGTGAACTGACGGCTTTTTTTTTTAAACTCACGCGCTGTTTTTGTAACAGTCTTCGGCAAAGGCGCCTTCGGCGCCTCACCTACGACTCGTTACAAAAACATCACGCTCGTTTCAAACAAGCCGTCAGTTCACACATGTCATGTAATATACTATAAAAATAATAATTTAAATAAAATATTCTCTTTTCTCTGTTTACTTTTGTCATCGCACAAGGAATATATTCGTTGCGCCATCTATTCATCATTATAAAAAAGAAAGCTGCTTCCATTTATTGGTTTTGGACGATTTTTTACAACCGTTAGACACTCTGTTTAGTCTGCATTGCATTTAAAATTCGTACGCTTTGAAATTAACGTTGGTTGGACAAATCGTGCTTTGGAGAAGTTTTTGGAAGAAATAAACCAAAAAATAAAATTCTGCAGATATTCCGACCGAAAACAGGAAACTCCAACACAGTATAGAAATTCAAAGCAACCAAGATAACTCCAAAGACAAAGATACAGTAACCAAAACTTTAAACAACCGAATGTAGAAAATTTTAAAGGACGTTACAACCCGGGTTAAGAATCGAGTATTCAAATAAGCGATTTAGAATGTGGAGGTAGTAATAAACAGAAATTACCAGGTCTAGAAGTATGAAACCGGAATTTCCCTATAACAACCTAAGTTCGACATACCAGTGAATGTATGACAAGTTTCAACATGTCGAGTTTTGTGCCTACAAATTACGATTTGCGGACATCATTCGTTTTTTGTTAGCACTTAAAGAAAACTGCTGCAGAATCGCATCGGATGCTTGTTGACGCATACGGTGACCATGCTCTGGACAAAACACAGTGTTTTGAGTGGTTTAAAAAGTTGAAAAGTGGTAATTTTAATGTGACGAACGAAGATCGTGGAAAACCACTGAAAAAGTTCAAAGACGATGAATTGCAAGCCTTACTCGATGAAGATGATTCTCAAACTCAACAAGCACTCGCGGATCAGCTGAATGTATCGCAGAAAGCCGTCTTCCTTCGTTTGAAAGCAATGGGAAAAATTCAAAAAGTCGGAAAATGGGTTCCGCATGAACTCAACGAAAGGCAGCAATAAAATGCGAAAATCACCTGCCAAATTCTACTCGATAGATTCAAACGGAAGTCATTTCTCCATCAAATCCTGACAGGTAATGAAAAGTGGATCTATTTTGAGAATCCTAGGCGTCGGAAATCGTGGGTGAATGCAGGCGAACCATCGACATCCAGTGCAAGACCCAATCGGTTTGGAAAAAAGACAATGCTGTGGTTTTGGTGGGATCAGAAAGGTGTTATCTACTATGAGCTGCTAAAACCTGGTGAAACTGTCAACACGAATCGCTACCAACATCAAATGATCGATTTTAATCGAGCATTGCAAGAAAAACGACCGGAATATCGAAGAAGACAACACAAAGTGATTTTTCTTCACGATAATGCCCCATCACATACAGCAAAACGGGTCAAGGAAACGATCCAGGCGTTCAGTTGGGAGCTACTGGCTCATGCCGCTTATTCTCCAGACTTGGCTCCATCGGATTACCATCTGTTCGCATCGCTGGGCCACGCTCTCGCTGAACAACGATTCACTTCGTACGAAAACGTCCAAAAATGGCTGGATAACTGGTTCGCTTCAAAAGACGAAAACTTTTATTGGCGGGGCATTCATCACCTCCCG
>CAJFCO010017483.1:12828-35916 GCA_904066015.1 Synergus gifuensis | reverse complement strand
CTTACTCGGAGCAAGAGCAGAAAAGTGCAGATAACCGAATACGCTATAAGTAAAAATTCCACAACAGGGTTTACGCCGGCTTTTCTGAACATCGATAGGGAGCTGCAACCGAAGCAATCGCTGAGGACAGAAATCAAAGACGCGAATGATAGGCAGGCAAAGTATTAAAATTTGAAAAGAAGGCATATAGAATATAAGATAGGTGATATGGTTTTGAAAGGTTTAAGTAAGCTGTCCAATAAGGCAGAGTCCATGTCAAGTGATAACAAGAATTTTCGTGATTGAATGGGATTTGCGTGTAATTCGGTGTAATCAGTCCTTTAGTAGACTTGAAAAACCACAATAAATATTTTTGGAAAATTCCAGAAAATGGCGAAGATATGGGACTTTGGAATTTTTTGGAAACATATCTTTGGTTCTAATTAACCGATTTAGCTTTTTAAGGTCTCAAATTTTTTGTAATAAAACGTACTTTCATATAAAAAAACTCAAAGCATAAAAAAATTTTTTTGACTTTTTTGTAAACTCAAAAAAAAAATCGCTTTTTTGAAAAAAATCAATTTTTAATTTTAAAAACTTTTTTACAAAATAAAGGACTAAATGTGCTTTAAAAGTTCTGTAAATTTCATTGTGGGATAGTTAGTAGTTTCGGAGAAAAAAATTCAAACGCAAAGTTCTAACACACTTCGTCATGCAGGACGTTGCGTTTGAGTTTTTTTCTCCGAAATTACTGACTGTCCCACGATGAAATTTACAGAACTTGTAAAGCGCATGTAGAACTTTATTTGGTAAAAATTTTTTTAAAAATTCTTGCGTTTGGTACGGATCATCATCGAGCAATGCCTTCAATTCAGCGTCATCGAAGGTTTCTGACCTTTCTTCACGCGGACAGTCGTCAATATCGAAATCGTTGTTTCGCTTAGAGTAGAATCTCCGTAAAATTTTTGGAGCTCTCGATGCGCTTACATACAGATTTTACAGTTAGAGTAGGCATTCCTATAAGGGGAAGTATCTACAGAGTGAAAAAAGAAAGAGAACCGAAGGAGCATATGTGTCACTCTCTTTCACTGCGTGCTGCGCATGCGTGACTGTTTATACATGCTCTAGTAGACAAAGACAGCAATGTTTTTTCTCTTTCTGCCTAGCAGCAATTTCCACTTGCACGTTCGCCTATGGCATGCCTACTCTATCTGTAATATCTCTATGTGCGCTTCAGCTATCGTTTTCTTCGAATGAAAGAAGAAAATCAACACTTCCCGCAAATGACGATTATGTATTTAGCACAAAATCAGACATTTTCACACAACCAAAAGTGTATAACGCAAAAATAAAATCACTAATGTATCAAAGCGGTTTATTTATCATATGTCTAAGCTTTAGAGATGTCAAAATCGACCAGCACCAGCCCCATGCATCGCCCCCACTTTTCTGTTCTCTTACAATTCGGAGGGGAAATGCCAATGGAACTAATTCAACAGATGGCACTCTGATCAGGTAGGCTGGTTTTTGCATTGAAATGCATTAGAAAAATCAGAAAAATAATTAAAAACATAAATCTATTTACAAATAAACATGAAAAAACAATAAATCGTGTGAAAATAAAAGCAACTTTGTCTAATAACTCTCAAAAAACCATGGAAACATGCACTTTAATACCAATAAAATTTAATTTTAAGGTGCATGCTTTTGAAACATATATAGTTTGAATTTTATATTCTTATTATTTATTCTGTTAAGATTATTAATTATAAATATATATAATATATTATATTATTAATTATAAATATATATTGTTTAAGTTTTTAAAAATATTTTAATAAGTATATAAAAAATATTCAAGACCATTTAGACAAGAATATGTATAGAGAAAAATTTTTAATGACTAATCAAACTTACAAAAAATATGTTTCTATTGTTTAATATAACTATAATAATAATTATAATATAAATAATTTTAAATTATATTAAAAATATTAATTTTTTTCTGGGAATAATTTTGTAAAAACCGATTAAAAACCAATTAATGAAAAACAACATTTATTTTTTTAAGTTTGAACATTATATATATTTAAAGTATAACAACAGTCTCAGCCTAAGGGACTGTCGACCTCTGAGTGCTGTTACAATTCTGACATCCAACGCTTAAGTTCGTAAAAAAAAAAATTTGTTAGAGCGAATTGAGCCGAAGGGCGCCAGGTATCAATCGATACCGCTCCAAAAATCCATAAGATATAGCAAACCTCAAAAATTAATAATTCGCTTCCGGCTAACCTGCCAGTGAGGGATTTCGTGGGGGCGTAAAACAAATCAAACTCAAAGTTTAAAATATAACAGAAATGACATGTATATTAAGAATAGGGATGGAGTGATGATGCATAATTTGAGTGAATGAGATGAAATGAGAATGTACAAAAATGATGTGTTTGAGAACACGTAGCTCAAAAGAAGTTGTGTTTAAGAACACGTGAATCTAAAGAAGTCCGTTTAGGAACGCATTAATCAATAGCTAAGTTCGATTGTATTTAGCTTCACAAAATGACGTCATTGAACGCAATGATAAGTTCTTCATTATTTACTACTAACATAATTTGATTTTTATTTGAAAAACAGAATCTAATCTAATATTTGTTCTTTGGAAAGTTACGGTAATTTAACTAAAATCTAACGGCAATGTAACAGAATCTAGATTATCGAATGTGCCACGTCATGAATGGGCGTTGACCATGATGCGACATTCTTTATATAAAACTATAATCTTACTCGATATAACTCAAAATCATTATAGTCAAATCAAATTGACTATAATCAAATCAAATTTCATAGAAAGATCTAAATCATGATACAAAGAAAATCAATTGCTCGAAATGCAAAGTTTTAACCAAAATGGCGCTTCGCCATACATGGGCGTTGGCCAAAGTTACGTAAGTTCTAAATCTCAAGATTTATGCACTAAAAACTCAACTGGGAGAAAAACGTAGTTTGCGGACGCCTACCTTACTTTCCGTGAACCCGGATACAGGAATTGGAGTAATCCCTTTGGCAACGAAAGTATCGAAATTGTCTCTCTGCAAACACTATAGTTTTCTCTCAGAACACAAAAAAGAACGTAAGTTTACTCTGGAACAGCCAGCACGGAACTGGTGATTCTTGGAGTTACTCGCCTGAGTGCGCAGTCGCAGTTACGAAAAATTCGTGGCTCCGAGAGCTGCTGCTCTCTTTATGTGCAAAAGTGGAACTAGCGCTAATCATTATGGCTGCGTCCACGTATTTTGACAACTCGTGTGTCTTTTCATAACAAATGTAGAACGGTGTAAGCTTTACACAATTTAAGTGGTTTATATTGTCTACATTGTTGGAGAATGATTAAAATTGTAAAGATGTGTGCGACTGACACATCCCAGACGGCAAGTAATTCCTCTCGAGACATACAGATAGCTGAAACAATCTAAAGTTTGTGTTCGTCGGAAAGCCAGGTAGACGGCAAATACCGGATGAAACAAAATAGCGGTATGATTATGCTTAAATCTAATTAGTTTTATACTTAATCTAGTTCAACTCTCTCACATTCATACTACATTCATACACTTATGTCTAATTGAGTCCCTACTGGCTGTTCTGTTTTAGTTCCCGATTAGATAAATCAATCTGGGAAGAGGATCAATAATGTGGTAAATATCCACCACGTTACAAAAGAGATTTAAATAATTTATCAGTCGCTTTTCATTCGTTTTTACAAAATTATTCCCCGAAAAAAATTAATATTTTTAATATAATTTAATATTATTTATATTATAATTATTATTATAGTCATATTAAACAAAAGAAACATATTTTTTGTAAGTTTGATTAGTCATTAAAAATTTTTCTCTATATATATATATATTTTTGACCAAATGGTCTTGAATATTTTTTATATATCATTATTAAAATATTTTTAAAACAATATATATTTATAATTAATAATCTTAACAAAATATAAGAATATAAAATTCAAATTATATATGTTTCAAAAGCATGCGTCTGATATACGCCGAAGCGTATAGACAACACGACATTGCCAACTCATAAATTTAGAATTAGGATATAGATCAGGAAACTAGATTTAGAATTATAAACCGCTCTAAGAGTCAGATCGGAAAAACTAGATTTACAACTATAAACCACTGGGAAACAAAATAACCATAAACCACAGTAGTAAACCCTAAGCGTGCTCCGCCCCAAAGCGCCCCTTCGTCTACCTGGGCCTCTACTCACGTTCTAATTTTGGGTGAAACCGAGCCATGCTTAATGCAAGATTAGACCCAAGCTTGACGTCACTTAATTAGTGGAAACTCCTAGGCTTGACGACGCTACTACCTGCCCTAATTGAAGGAAATTTTCAAGTGTTTGTTTTTACAAATTATTATTAATAATTAACCGAACACCCAGTTGGTAATTAATAGTTAGATAATAAAAATAAATAATAATTAACTAATTGTTTATCGAATAATTAATTGTAAATGACTAATAATAATTATTAAGTTAGATAATGAAAATAAATAATAATTAACTAATTGTTTATTGAGTGATTGATTGTAAATGACTAATCAATGATTATTAAGGTAGATAGTGAAAATAAATAATGATTGACTGGTTGTTTATTGAATAGTTAACCGTAAATGATTAATCAATAATTATTAACTATTATAACTTCGTAACAACTAAGAAAATAAACAAATAAAGAAAAACACGTTCCTTTTTGGATAAGTTAGAAACAAAAAAAAATGTTAGAATAGATCTAGTATAATTTTTAGCATTAATTAGCTATGTAAAATCTGGAAAAGAGGAGCATAGACGGAAGCGTCCGTCGAGCATCAGAGGCGGAGGCACATTGAATCTGATTGGCTCTCCAGTATTCGCTTGGGGACCAACGCACCAATCGACAGGCACTCAACGACTTTGCAACTGTTTCTCCGGCAAAGTGCTTAAAAGAAGGCACTTTGGCCCGACTTGGTCACTTCAGTCTGACACTTCGAGCTCGGAGCTCGACCGAGCTTCAGTCTCACACTTCAGTCTGGCACTTCGAGCTCGGGGCTCGACCGAGCAACAGCCTCTGCTTCAGTCTCGGGTACATCAGCCTTTACTACCAAAAGGACACTCCGGTCTCAAACCGCGACCGAGCCACACGAGCCCTGCTACCTGGCTTACCCGCCCAGACACTCTCGGACAGGACTACGCAATAGCCTTGCTACTTGGAGACTTGGCCCTCAAGACCCCACCGAACCTCGGCCGCCTCTTGCCGCCTGACGACCACCAGCTACCACGTGCCACACTTCCGCCTCTGCCATCCAACTGGTACGCTCCTCGGATCCAGTCAGGGATAATTTTGGACTACAATAAAAAATACGGCAAGACAAAAAAAACAACACGTCTACTCAAATCAGTTCTTTTTAAAACTGCCTATTTGCTTTCGCAACTCTCTAAATCAGTTCTTTTCAGAACTACTCTTTGTTCTTGGAACATTATTTTGGTTTTTCCAATCAGCTCTTTTCAGAGCTAAACGAACTGAGGAATTAACTCGTCGCCCGGCCCTGAGCCCCACGTCACTACCAGGTCCGTGCTTTGGTGGACGACTCCAGCCATCTCTCTCGCACTCTCGGCTGACATCCCCCTACTTACACTAATTTACAAAGTCATTATTAAAATATTTTTAAAACAATATATATTTATAATTAATAAACTTAACAAAATATAAGAATATAAAATTCAAATTATATATGTTTCAAAAGCATGCATCTTAAAATTAAATTTTATTAATATTAAACTGCATGTTTCCATGGTTTTTAAGAGTTATTAGACAAAGTAGCTTTTATTTTTACAATACTTTTTTTTTCATGTTTATTTGTAAATAGCATTATGTTTTTAATTATTTTTCTGATTTTTCTAATGCATTGTGACGTTGTAGATTTTATACGTCACAACAATTTCGATTTTAATACGTTTTTTTTATGAGAACTTCTGTGCTCTCACAAAGAGCAAATTTGGCACTCCTACTTGCTATCTATTTTTCTATTTTAATTTTAATTTCTTATCAGCTTGTTATTTTTTGAATTTCGTTTATTTTATTCTGTAAGATTTTTTTTAGGGCTGATTTTATTTTATATTTTTTTATCATATACATTTCTGAGCTTTGCGGTCTTGAGTGAGAAATTATAGAAGCTGCATCCACCTACACCATCAGCTGACTCAGTTTCATTCTCCGCAACACCATACAACCTTCAAGAGTTCTTCACAAGCGCTACCGTTCCTTGGGTCTTTACGTCGTCATATCTCTCTCCACCATCCCTCTTAACGTCCAAGACAGAGCTATCAATTCTGTCAATAGTGGATAGGTGTTGGTCTTCCTTAAATCTAGGCACATCCCTGGTAAGGATAGACCGAGGCGATTACCTTGGAATTCTACTCGAGAATAGGTAATCTCGCCTAATTCTCTTACTTATCGTTTATCTTATTTGTCTATGAATAGACTTTTTCTGGCTTTTAATGCCACTTGTTTCTTTCTCTTCTGTTATCTGGAGCATCGAAGGATCCAAATTTTCACATCAGTTTGAAGCAAGGGTTCCTTCATCTCTATCTAATACCTGAAAAGCATAGGAGGTTCGCTCATCTCATTCCCTCTCGTGCGAAGTAATTTGGGACCTCTCTATCTTTCAACGACGCCCGATAAGGAATAATGAAGAAGAAGGAAGGACGTAGGATGAACGAATCAGAAGAGGACCTCATTAGCTATCTCTCTCTTGACCATGAGCATATACGGAAATTAAGTCTACGCGCATCAGCCCTTTCCCCCAAATTTGTAATTCCTAATTCCTTCTAAGTTAACGAATTTCCGTGCGAACTTTACTCGCTCTCTTTCGATCTGTACGCCAGCGTGACAGCACGAAGCTCTCGACAAGTTTTCTTTTGAAGTTATCTGTTATTCATTTGATCTCTTCGGAATTTTAGTGATTAATTTAAAGGTACGAATCAATTTTGGAGTGTTTAGCCAAGAATTCTATCGTTTATTCTAACTTTATCTTTCTTTTTTTTTACAATTTTACTCTTTCCATACATAAACTCCTTGGATAAATTATACTACTTGATATTCCCCTGATATATTTTATTTATATGTATTATCAAATCGATCTTGTGAATTTTTTTTGTGTGATTATGATGTATGCCTAAATTAATTATAGTCTAGAGTGCCAAATGACTATAATAATGCTACATAATTTATAGCATATTTAAAATGTTTTTCCCTTTTTTTTGTCCAATAATTGAGACCTTCCCTTTATTTTTAATCTAAATTTATTATTATTATAGTTTATTATAGTATATTATAGTATATAGTATATTATTATTATTATTATATCTAAATTTATTATTATTATTATTTATTTTTATTATAGTTGTTGAGATTCCCCTTTATTAAAATTGATGAACCTTTTTTTTTGTTTTCGAGACCTCCCCATAATTTGATGTAATTCTTATATAATATTTGAGACCTTCCTTAATTTCAAGTGATTTCTATGTAATATTTTAAACCCTCCCATAATTTTATATGATGAAAACCCATTTTATGTAACATTAGAGACCCTCCCATGATTTTGTGTAATTAAAACCCATCTTGTGGTATTTGAGACCCTTTATATGTTATCATAAAACTCCTTATTTTTTTATGTGAATACTTAAGATTCTTTTATGTAATTTTTTTTTATTGTTAATCAGTTTTTCTTGTTTCTGAATTGTTTTAAACCTTTCTTTTAAATAAAACACTGATTGATTGTTGTAAATTTTATATTCATGAGCTTCGTGATTCGAGAACCACCCCCCTCTATCGTTATTTCGAGCTAGCATGTTTCATAAATTTTTATCTGTGTCAATAATGATTCCTTTTTAATTTTGTTGATTTTTTTTAGCCTGATTTGATTGGCAATCAATAATTTATCTTTATCTTTATTTTATCTATATCTTAATCGTGTGAGAATATCTATTCTTACGATTTATCTCTTATCTTTAAATTGATTGTTCAATCGAATCAGTTAGTTCAATTTCGTTTAATTATTTTTATTGAGATACTTTATCCTAAGTATAAAAGGATTGGCGCCCGATTATTTATTTTAGTGTGAAAAAAAAAATAAAATTTATTTTAATCCTGTTTCGCTTAAATTCTATTCTATTTAATTATCTCTTAGTTTTTCCATTTTGTGTGTTGCTTCAGAGACTTTTAATTATATTAAAAAAGCAACATCACAGCATTTCAATGCAAAAACCAGCCTACCTGATCAGAGGGCCATCTGTTGGATTAGTTCCATTGGCATTTCCCCTCCGGATCGTAAGAGAACTACTACTACATACATATGCACGGCCGATGCACGGGGCTGACCAGCACTTACTGCTGTAGCCATCTATTGACAAACAGCGTGAACTTAGTTGCGCACCTAATAATTTTGAAAATTTTTTTTTACGAAATAAAGGTCTACATGTGCTTTATAAGTTCTGTAAATTTCATCATGAGACAGTCAGTAGTTTCGAAGAAAAAAATTCGAACGCAACGTCCTGCATGACAAAGTGTGTTAGAATGTAGCGTTTGAATTTTTTTTTTCCGAATCTACTGACTGTCCCACGATGAAATTTACAGAACTTTTAAAGCAAATATAGACCTTTATTTGGTAAACAAATTTTAAAAATTAAAAATTGATTTTTTTCAAAAAAGCGATTTTTTTTTTGAGTTTACAAAAAAAAATAAAAAAAATTTTTTCATGCTTTGAAATTTTTATGTTAAAGTACGTTTTATTACAAAAAAATTGAGACCTTAAAAAGATAAATCGGTTAATTAGAACCAAAGATATGTTTCCAAAAAATTCCAAAGTTCCGTACACTCGACGTTCCCAATATTAACCGCATTCCGTTCTCAATATTAACCAGCATGGACCTAAAATCTCACTTGATACCATTCTGCATGCGTTGCGCTCCGACATCTGATTGGTTTCTATTGGTGCGCAGTTTAAAATGCTAAAAAATATTATTTTATGTGCAATATGCATGCACTGAGAAACCCGCGTTTGTATTTATTGTTAAAAAGCACACTAGATTTTACTATCTGAACTTTACAATGAGGGGCAAAAAGCAAATTTTAATAATATTTACTAACCTCAATAGTAACTCGTAGCTCCTTACAGAATTATAAAGTATTTTAGAATAAGAACTAAAACTATTGCAGTATTTGTAAACTGTTTAGTAAAATGATGCGCAGAGACCATGCGCATCGAATTACTATCTGGGTTAGTAAAATATGTACAGTCAGAATAGCAAAAAATAAAAGCTTTGAAGGAACCTATCTTCACACTATAGCCTACATAAATTAATATTCTAGCCTACACATATTATATAATATCAAACATTAGCAATTACATACATACATATATGCACTGAATACAATTACATATATTATTAAGCTGAAACAGAAAAGTCAAGTTAGAAGAAAACGAGGCTGGCGGGAATCGAACACTGGTCATCAGGGCAGCAATCGGGCGATGTTCCATCTATGTTAACCTATAAGACATTATGAGAGTGAGGAATAAAAACGTCCATATGACTGTCTATATCCGTTGTTCGACAATCGGCACACGTCGGATATGCTCGGCTGCGCTCGATCCAAGACTTGACGTTTTCTGTTAAATCATTTAGTAATTTCTTCTACATATTTAGTATATTATATTACTTAAAATACTTATTACTACTATTCTCTTTGTACAATGTATTAATTTCTGTAATAATTTTTCCTAAATCGGATTTTACTACAGAAAATAGTAAAGTTTGCTATTACTAAATAGGAAACCTTCTTATGAAAATAGTATAACTTATTATGTATGTATTAAAATGTCGAAATTTAAGGATTTTGCCCCAACTTGCTATCGATATTAGTAATTTTTCTAACATAGAGTTTCTCAGTGTGCGCAATTGAAGTGGCGCATGCACAATTAATTTGACATTTGAGAAAAGGAATTTGGTTAATATTGGGAACGTCGAGTGTATCTTCGCCATTTTCTGGAAGTTTTCAAAAATATTTATTGTGGTTTTTCAAGACTACTAAAGGACTGATTACACCGAATTACATGCAAATCCCATTTAAGCACGAAAATTCTTGTGATCACTTGACATGGACTTCACCAGAGGGTAAAGCAGGGAAGTTGTTTGGTCAGTTTGAGGGGACATTTATTATCAAAAAGAAAATATCTCCAACAGTATAAGAATTAAAAAATTTAAAGGGTAATAGCGTTGAAAGTTGAAATTAATGTAAATGATATTAAATTAAAGGGGTCGCAAATTAATGAGAGCACACACAGCGACACTGTCCTCAAAAGCAATGAGCAAAATCCCCAACATCGATGAGCAAAATGTCACCGGTTAGCAAAGTTAGTTAGCTCGGCTTTGTTCGCCTCCACCTCGCCTTGAGTTCACGCGGCGGCTTCACACTCGCAGTTACCAAAACGCCCGTTTGGCCTCTTGTATCGAAATATACTCTTCTTGGTTGAAGCACGAGTTGCACACAGTATTTTTTTTATCATAAGTGCATTGAAAAGTCGATTTGAGAAAGTAAGGAAAAGAAGAATTTTTTAAATAAAGGCGAAGAGTAAACACGAATGGGGTCCAGGGCGGCGGGGTCCAGGAGCGGAACCTCGGCGGGGGGTTCGGGAACCATGCCCCCCGAACGGAAAAAACTAACCACTATGCGCCCATGCCACAATAGTCTACAATACTGCCGTCCCAAATTCAAAAGTCGTATCTACATTTCGGATGAGTCACTTGTCCCTTTAAGAAACTTCAAAAAAAGTTATAAAAAAGCCTTCCATGCAGTTTATATTTCTGTACCTTTATTTTAGACATGATATTGCAAAATGTTTGTTCGTCAATACATATATAAACAGCAAGGAAGGCTTTTATAACTTTTTTCTGATTAAAGTGACAAGTGACTCATCCGAAATGTAGATACGAGTTTTGAATCTGGGACGGCAGAATTGTGTACACTTCTTCATAATGATTTTGAATTTCGTTGGCAATAAATCCAAACAAAAAGTCTTTGCTTCAAGCACTATGTTTTCAGGTGTTTCAACCTCGTAGTCACATGACGAATGAGAATCCATTTTTCCTTAAGCTTCGACAGCATTCAACACTTGACAGCAAAAAAATGTCTGATTGTTGTCAGATGATCAACCAAACCACCGGAACTCAACCCTAGCTAGTGATGGGATGATGACGCTTACCGGATTGGTCACGTATTACGTGACGGGTAATTACAGGTAATGACGGTAAACTTTTACCAAATTGGTAAAACTGTCATTTTGCAGCGTAAAAATGTTTTTTTCAAATGTAAACATTTGAAAAGTATTTCGTACACTTTATATTGCATTATATGTTATATCACAATTGAAGTATTTAATTAGCGTAAAGTAGAAAGAACAGTTTGAGAAGTAAGTTTTACACAGACATAGCAGACGACAGCAGCATGTTTATGATATCATAACCTCACTTTTTTAAATTGTGGAGATTGTGGATACAAATAATTTGGAGCGCAAATTTGCACATAGGATTTAATTGAAATATTAGACCTACAGACATTTTTAACGAACAGTTTGAAGAGTTTAATAAAGAAAAAAATGAATTTTCTTGCAAATACTGTAAAAAGTATTTGTTAAGCATATCACTAGAATGTCAAAACACATTGTGACTTGTGAGTGTTCCATTGGAAATAACAGATCTTATTCTTGATGGATTAATGGAACATAGTGCGGGAAGTACAAGTTCGAAAGATGAAGATGATATGACTATTCCAGAACGGGTAAGTTTATTGACACATTTGTATTGATAAATTCACATTTCTTTATGTACAGTATATCTGAACAATTTTTTCTTAATTCGAGAAAGAAGAACCAGTACAGTGACATCATTTTTTATGTGAAATATTGTTCTTAATAAGATTTCCTTATGTAAATAATAAGAATATAACTTTATGAAATACGTGTGAAATAATAAAGAAATATTTGTAGGATGAATTATGGGAAAACTTCGCTCGTGCGCTCGTTGGATTGAATTTTTCTAAACATTGAAACCTTCTTTTTCTCTGCCCACACGAAAACATTTGGCAGAAAGATTACTAGATTCTGAATATAATCAGTTACTAGAAGATATGAAAAAGAATATTAAAACGGTATCTGGTTATGGAGTCTAAATAGACAGCTGGAGTAACATTAGGTAATAATCAAGGCTGCCACACAGTCACTTTTAGTCACTTTTTAGTCACTTTTTTTAAGAAAAAGTCACTATAAGTCACTTTTTTAATAAACAGTCACTATAAGGCACTTTTTAAAAGGAAAAGGTATGGAAGAAACTCAACTCGCCCAATCTATGCATGTAGCAGTAAGAGAATTGGGGAAAGAATCTGAGAAAAAGCGAGATGAAATTAATAAAAGCCAGAAGACAGTATAGAGAAGAGAAAAAATATTTTAGATTTTACCTCAAAAAAGAAAAGAAAATCTAAATAATAAAAAACAAATTTTACTCAACGAAAATTATAAATAGATAAATATTTTTTCGCTCTGTAGCGCTAATCTTTTTTCAAATATAAGACTGCATACAGAGCGAAAAAATATTTATCTATAATTTTCCTTCAGTAAAATGGAGAATGGAATTTTGAACTTAACACTTGGATCCAACGCCCTTTATCACTCGCTTTCAATTTGTTTAGAGATGTATTCATTTTAGTTCATATTGTTTAATCTATATGGGAAAAATTTACATGATAAAATAAGTGAAAAATAATTAATTTCAGATATGAACCAGTTATTAACATAGTTGTAACAACACCAGAACCTTTATTGTATAAAACCGAATACACAAGAACAGGACACCATACAGGTGAATTTTATGCAGATAAAATAAAGGAAACTATAGTTGCGTGTGACAAGCGTCGTTGTTTTGCGGTGTGTACAAATAATGCTTCCGCGATGAAAAAATCTTGGTGTCTTTTACAAAACGATAAGGAACTTGAAAATTTACCAATTGCTTACTACGGATGCGCAGCGCACACTGAAAATTTACTTGCAAATGATATTTTGAATCAGCCGACTTGTGGGGACATTAAACATAAAGTTACAACTATTATTACTACAGTGAACGGTAGTCAGGTTTTGAAGGAACGATTGAAGGAAACACAAAGAAAAATATACAACAAAGTTATTGTTCTCCAATTACACGTTAAAACAAGATGGTGTTATACAGTGGATTCAATACAAAGTCTTATGAGTGTTAGGATCTCTGTTATACAGCTCGCTAGGTGTTCAAAAGTTACTAAATATCTACACCAAAGTGTGAGAAATCTCATTTTGGATGAAAGAACATGGACTGAGGCAGACGAATTATGCTTCTTACTGCAGCCTATAAAAGTCTGGATTTCTTTGTTGGAATTTGACAAATCTACCACAAGTAAAGTTCCACAAGCAGCTAATGAAATTTTTAATCATCTACGTTCGAATTTACCCCTGTCACCTTTAACACCGGACGAAGAAAATAATATTTTAAGTATTTGCAAAACAAGATCTTCTGACATGATGCATCCTGTGCACTATGCAAGCTACATTTTAGATCCAAAATTTCAGGGAAAGAATTTGAATGCTGAGCAAAAAATTCAGGGATACAATCACATTCTAAAAATAATAGTAGCTATGGAATTAAATCAACAAAATGTTCATAAAGAACTCACTAAATATATGAAGCATCAAGGTTTTTGGGACAATGATTTTCTGTGGTGTATAGCGTCATCTTTAAAAGAATCTCCACGGGTATGGTGGACAACTGTTTGTTCTGGTACTTTGCTTTCTAAAATTGCTGTTGTGATACTTGGAATGCCCTCAACTTCAGCGGCAACGGAAAGAATATTTAGTCTATCAGTAATGTCCATACTAAAAAGAGAAATAGACTTACATCAAATCGTGCAGGGAAAATTGTTTTTGTAAGAAGGAATCTTCAAGTTTTCTACCAACTTGACAGAAAATGTGCAAATAAATACGAACATAATGAAATGAATGCTAGTGATTACGTGGAAACCGTGAGTGAATTATTTGAATGTACTCAAAACTGTGTTTGTATCGATTCTGAATATTTTAAAGAAGAGTAATATATTATTAATCTTTCTGCAGTGGCAACGGTGGCCTGAAAAATTCCCAGTGGGCAAAAAGACATTGTCATGCTGAGGACGTCCTAAAGACATCCTTAGGACGCCCATATCAGTCCAATTGATGTCCTAAAGACGTCTTTAAGACATAAGTCGTCTTTTGGACATTAATTGGACTGACATAGACGTCCTAAGAATGTCTTTAGGACGTCCTCAGGATGTCTTTTTGCCCACTGGGTTCAAATAAAATAATAATATAATTATGTAGCTTTAAAACAGAAGAGCTGTTTACTCGAAATTTAAGTTTACACCAGAATTCAAAATTTCTATAGATTTCGAAAGATTTAAAAATTTCTAAAGCTTTCAAGAGATTTAAAAATGTTTCACGGGATTTAAAAAATATTTTAAAATATTTCAGATTTTGAGATTTTATTATTAAAGTCTTACACAATTTGGTAACAAACAATTAATACTAGGTATAGTATTGTCCATACAACTTAAAATTATAAATAAAAGCTTGTTATGATAACCTTATCATATTCTTCACAAAGCTTTCACATAACAGACCTTAAATCTTTACACTTTTTCAACACGTATGTAGAAGTAAACAAAATTTTACATAAACACAGAAGAAACACAACGTAGAAATAAACACAATTTTCTGAAAATTAATCTTTAGATCATAATGCGTCCATGTTAAATGCAATAAATCGCGTTTTTCGTAACGTAGACTCATCTACATGTCCAGAATTCTTCCTCTTAATTTTAATCACAGGTGGCAGTGAAGAAGGTTTACTTCTTTACTTTACAAGTTTACTACTTACTTTACAAGCAAGTTTATTTATCACGGCTGAAGGGCATGCGGAACTCCACCAGGTTCATGGATTGTCTAAACTTGTCTCCAATAGAAAACTATGCTTCCATTGTCCCTCGTGCAATTTATATTCAGACAAATTTTTCAATATATCTTCCTTGGTGCCAACTTTTAGACTTGCTCTAATCTTCAAAATGTAATCAACTCCTTCTGCAAACTGCTCAGCAGTGTTGTCAATCCCCTGATAGTTTGGATCCAACATATTAGCTGCAAAATGAGCTGGTGTATTAAGTTTATTCAGTCTTTTAGTAGTAATGTTTTGTACGAAAATTTTCTCGCCTTCGGTTACAACTACTTTTGAAATGTTGTTAGCAAAGTGATCGCTTATTTCTTTTTCTATATGCTTCACTTGACTGAGCGTGATGTTGTTCCTTCTTATAAATTGAATCCCATTTTTAATGGGTTCAATTAACATGAATAATTGCCAAAAGCCTGCGTCTAGAATTAAATTTATTACATTAGCATTTAAAAATAAATTCTCGTATGTAACAGTAAGGTACTGCAGCGTTTTCTTCAGAGCATTAATCAAATCTGATGTGTTTTCATCTACACAAAAAGGATGTCTCAGAGGAGTTTCTTCTTGAAGAATATTTTTAGAAGCAATTATGAATTCTGTTTTAATCTTATCATCAGACCCAATGGCTTCAAAAATTTTGTCGAAATTACTTTTACAATCGGAATAAGTAGGAAACTCCAGTATTTCTTTTAACAGAGAATTTAAAGTCTGTAGAGCAGAAGGATATCAGGCATGAAATTGTCCAGTAGTTTCCAAAATTGTGATGAATTTAAATCTCCATTCGTTAAAACAGCTAAACATTTTTCCTGTCCTAGTTCTGAGAGGCACGATTTTACTTTTTCAAAGAGAATCTCATCTGGGAGATTACTGTTATTACTAAAAGTTTGGTATAAATAAATTTCAGGTAATGACACGAAAATAAGTGCTTCTCTCTCATTACTGAAAAATAAAATACTTCAATTTACTTTTCTCATGACACATTAACAAAATGCGTAAACTCACCTACTTTTAATTTCACTACTTTTTAAAAATTTATTATATTCATGTTGATTTATCTCTCTATTTGTAATCCATAAGAAAAACATGACGCGATTTTTTTTTCTACAGCAAGTTTTGTTGCTTTATATTCATTTTCTAGAAGTCCTTCAAGCAATGTCTTCTTCTGTGGAAGTAATGGGCAAGACGATTTCCAACACTGAAACTTATCCATTCCCTGTTTTCGTTGCACGAGAGTGGTGTACCAGTGCTTGCTAGTACACGAAAATAAGTTTGCTAAAGATAAATCTACAAAAAAGAATTGTTATATCAATTCTTGAAATACATCCTATCTATATATCATTTAATATATAAATATCTATATATATAACATTACCTTTTCAGGTTCACTGATTTCATCTTTTAGTAAGGTGCTGGAATTTCTTCTAGAAAGCTCAACATCACTCATAGAATTATTATTTTCAGCATTTTCATTATCAGAATTATGTAACGTAGACAAGACTTTTCTCGTTTTTTTTGCCTCAGTGTTTGTAACTACTGTTACAGCCATGCAGACTTGAAAAGGAGCACTTTTGCATTCTGATGTGTGCTTTGCCATTCGTGTGACATTTTTGACAAATTTTGTATCACAAAAATTACACCAATATTTCTTGTCATTAATTTCAAATGTGTAGAACTATTAGGCAATCTGGCTTGAATCCATTATGTCCTAAAATAATTTTTAAATTATTCGTTTATATTGTTTGACACTACAATCATTGCTAATATAATTTTTTATACTTCAATACACATAAGTACAGAAAAAAACATAACCTATAAAATCCGACAATAATACAAATATGTACTTATAATGCTAGAAATTATACTATAAAAATTAGATACGATCAATAAATTAATAATTGCTTCCCCATACAGGAAGCTTTGTGGTGGTGACACAATCCAATTTCCTAAAAAAGGTTTTTTTGAACATATTTCAAGGGCAATATATCTAATATGATGTCCTGAAAAATTGTCCGGAGGTGTGTGTGTGTGTGTGTGTGTGTGTGTGTGTGTGTGTGTGTGTGTGTGTGTGTGTGTGTGTCACGATCCAGCAATTTCTTGAAAACGCGGAAAGGTAAATTGATGAAATTTTGCATAGTTATTCCACTATACACCTAGTTGAATTTCTTATAAGGGTTTAACAAAATATTTAATTTTACAAGTTTGGTGTACTTTTATAATTTTCGTAAAATTCATGTTTACGATTTGACCCCCCAGTTTTTGTCAAATGTCCACGTTTTGGGACCCCCTGAACCCGAAAAACATATTTTTACGAATGTGTCTGTCTGTCTGTCTGTGTGTGTGTGTGTTTTGAAAAATTTTGAAACCACTTTTTTTTTAATCTAAAAATTCTAAACACGGATGTTTGTAGTACTCAAAAATTGGAACAATTTTTCCTAATGACTTTTTTGGATGAAAAAAAAATTGAAAGACTTATAATATTTTGAAAATCCAAAAAAATGAAAGAAAACTTAAATTAGAAGCCAAACAACGCACGATATGAAAAAAAGTCTAAAGATACAACATGTTTCTTTTTGAACACCCTATAGCATTAGCATAACAACTTTTTTAATTTCCTTAAAAAATCGAAAATTCAAATTTTGAGCCAAATAACGCTAAATGCAAAGCAAATTATAAGGAACATAGTTATTCGCCTTAAAAATATCTACAAGTTGTCCTTTGACCATTTTTCAATAGGATGAGTAGTTTTCGTTTTAATCATGAAAAATATTGTTAAACAGAGCCGAGGGCGAAGCGCGAGGTTTAAATCAAATATCGAGCGCGAAGCGCGAGTGCCCTGATGAGAATGTGCTCCTTAAGGTCGATAGAACCTTAAGTAAATTAGTTAACTTTTGCATTCAAAGCAGTAATTTAATTTAATTTAAATTTAATTTAATTAAATTTTAAAAAATATATGAAAATATAAATTACAAATATAAAAAAATAAATTAAAATATAAAAATATAAATTATATATAAAAAATATATAATTTAATTAAACTTAAAAAAAACATATAGGTTCTAGCGTCCTGTAAAGCGCAAACTTCACGAAGGGCACAAGCGCACGAAACGCGCAACACGCAGCGCGACGACTGAACTATATTCGACCCCGCGCGCGCCGTAGGCGCGCTCATTTTTGCGTGCGAAGCGAGCCGCGCGCGATGAGAATGTGCCCACGAAGCAGGCAGATTTCTTCATTATAACTTCTTAAATATTCAAAATTGAAAGCTGATATAAGGAAAATAAAGATTCCTTGTGACGAATCGATTGACCTATATGATTAATGCATTTCATTAAAAAATAATGATGTTATGGTTAATTGTATTTTCAAAAATTAATTTTTCGACTATAACTTTTCAAATAATCAAAATTTTACTTGACGTGAGGAAAATAAATGTTCCTTGCATCGAGACGAATCGATTGGTCTATAATATTATTTCATTTCATTGAAAAATAACAAAGTTATGGTTCTATTTAATTTTGAAAAATTAGTTTTTCAACTATAACTTCTATAATATTCAAAATTCGAAGCTGATCTAAGGAAAATAAAGGTTCCTTGCGTCGAGACGAATCGATTGACCTATAAGATTAATGCATTTCATTGAAAAATAAGAAAGTTGTGCTTTATTGTAATTTTCTAAAATTAATTTTTCGAATATCTTCTCAAATAATTAAAATTTAATGCTGATGTAAAGAATACTTAATGCTTCCTCTATGAGGAAGCAAATCATATTTGCTTACAGGAAGCAAAGTGCTCATTGAATGAGCACAAAAGTTGATACAACTTCACAGCTAGTTTTCAAATTTTTTATACATTACCTACCTCTTAGCGACTCTGATGTTTTAAATACACTGTGAAATACACTGGACACTACATATAGGATATACAATAACCTTCTATACCCGGCACTCAAACCATATCTGTCGTCTGCTAGTTGCATATGAAACTCTAGATTTCCCATCTTTTTCTATTATTAGTGTTTCTTTATATGACAAATACGTCAAAAAAGTTATTAAAATATGTGAATTTTTAAATGAACTTAATTTTTTTTCTAAAATAAAATTTCGGTTATTAATAATCTAACTTTTAGCACTTTGATAAATATTTACCAGACATTACCGGTAAATTTTCGGTAATACCCAGTAACACCAGTCACAACCCATCACTAACCCTAGCTCAACATGCGCTTGTCCAATGACGCACATCTCTTTTCACTAATCAAACTGTGCATGCAGAAGACTTTTCACTGATCAAAGCACGCGTGCGCAACGACGCACATCATTTTTCACAACATTTTCATTTGTCGTTGCGCGTGCTCATAGACACGATTTAAAATCACTACAAATATCTTTTTATCTCAAGAAATTCCTTGAAATTCATTAAAAATCACTTAAACTATCTTTTTTATCATACTTACATTGAAAAGTCGATTTTCGATGCCTGTTTAGCGTGTTGAAAATGGCTTTTCTTAGCACGATATTTAACCCTCCGTTTATACACTGGGTCTTTTAAGAAGCAAACGATTTTTCAAATTGGAATATTTTACAAATAATGGATATTCGCCCCCCCACCCTTTCCTAAGAAAACTAGGTAGTAAGAGGCTCAGATTCTGTAAGTGGTATTGCAGCTTGTCCGTTAACCTTAGAACGGTGCACGGTCAAAGTGCACGTTGGGTCATAAAAGACTCAGTCTGTAAGTGGCGTTAGTGTTTTCACGAGTACACGGAAAGAAAATTCTAGGCAGCGCAGCATGCTACAATAGCAAGGGACTTTACGTGAATTCCCTTGGAAGCCGTGCTATGGCACCTACGTCACAACCGACTTGCCAGCGTACGAAATGCGTGACGCGAACACCACGAAACACGAGCTATGACACGCTGTGCGCCGTGCTGTTATAGCCTACAATTGAGCGTGCTACGAGTCCATGCGGACAGAGGTCACATGACAAGCCGTCGAGCATTTGTATCACTAATATAAGTAAGCGGGCGCAACTTGGGAAGCTCCGAGCTGCATTGCCTAGAATGTTCTTTCCGTGTGGTGAAGGTTTTTTTTGCTTTAATTTCTATTTTCTCGTATTTGTATGATCAAAAAAAGCTTTCATGTGATTCTGAACAGGTTTTCAGTGGAAACTAGGGGTGCTATTGTGAGCACATTCTCATCACACCTGGCGCTTCATTTTCCCCGTTTCGCGCACTTGAATCGCTGCTATATACTTTTATGTAAATAATTTTATTTTCAAATTAAGAAGAAAACTAAATTACTTAAGGTTCTATTGACCTCGAGGAACACATTCTTATCAGTGCACTTCCACTTCGCCATAGATATTTTATTAAAACCTCATTTAAGGTTTTAATAATCTCATTTGTAAATTAAAAAAAAAAAATTGAATTTTCAATTTTTAAAGACAATTCAAAAAATTGTTATATCAGTCTTTTAGGGTGTTCAAAGAAGAACATTTTTCATGTCTTAACTTTTTTTAATAACATTAGTTATGTAGCTTAAAATTTTAATTTTATTTCTTTTTTTATGAAATTATAGAAATGTTATAAATCTAACAATTTTTGTTTTATCTAAAAAAGTTATAATGATAAATTGTTCAAATATTTAAGTACTACGAATATCCGTAAACAGAATTTGTGAATTTAAAAAAAAAAATTTTTTTCAAAAATTTTAAAAATGATCCAAATTTTTTAATTTTTGTACAAAATGTCTGGATAATGAACTTGACTTTCATTTTAGGACACTAAAAGTGTATACCAAAGGCCAATCCAATCGGTCAATTCTTTCTAAAGTTATCGTGTTCACAAACTAAAACTATACAGACACAGAGACACACAGACACATTGGTAAAAACATGTTTTTCGGTTTCAGGGGGTCACAAAACGTGGACATCTGACAAAAATGGGGGGGTCAAATTTTACAAAAATCTTTTTACATTCTCTTATGAGAATGTAAAGAGTGTAGTGGTACACAACGATTCAATATCCTGCTTTTTCTATGAAATTACTTGCATGAATCATTGTAAAATAATCTAACTTTTCAGGTCTTCAAATAATTCAACTTTTTGAAGCTGCCGCCAATGGGTCCATATCTTTTTTGAAGGTCATAGTCTAAGCTTTAAAACCTTACAACGAGTTTTTTTTACATTCTCATCAGAGAATGTATTAGTTTTGTGTAAAATTTGACCCCCCATTTTTTGTCAAATGTCCATGTTTTGTGACCCCCTGAACCCGAAAAACATGTTTTTACCAATGTGTCTGTCTGTAGATTTTATTTTGTGAGCACGATACCTTTCGAAACAATTGACCGATTTGATTGGCCTTTGGTATACTCTTTTAGGGTCCTAAAATGAAGGCCAAGATCGTTATCCAGCCATTTTGGATAAAAATTAAAAAATTTTGAACATTCTTAAAATTTTTGAAAAAAATTTTTTTTTAATTCACAAATTCTGTTTCAGGATATTCGTAGTATATAAATAGTCGAACAATTTATCATTATGACTTTTTTCGATTAAACAAAAATTGTCAGACTTATAACATTTAGAAAATTCAAAAAAAAATAATGAAAATTAAAATTTTAAGCTAAATAACACACGCTATGAAAAAAAGTTAAGATATGAAAAATTTTCCTTTTTGAACACCCTACAAGACTGGTATAACGACTTTTTGAATTTTCTTGAAAATTTTCAAATTTTTAGCCAAATAACGTGAGATATCTACATATAACAGTATCATAACAAAATTATTGTTCTTAACATGTAATAGAGTCAAAGTATGAAAAATATATCTTTTTTAACGCCTTACATGATTTAAATAACTATTTTTATTTATTTTATTTAAAAATAAAAATTTCAAATTTTTATTAAAATAACGCGAGATACAGAGAACATTGTCATAACATAAGTATTGATCTTAAAATGATCTACAAATTCTCAATGAATCATTTTTTGATAGGATGAGCAGTTTTCTTTATAATCTTAAAAAATATTCTTTAAAATAGCCGAGTGCGTAGCACAAAATAATAAAATAAGCAGAAAATTTTATGCAAATAAAAGGAAATCATCTATATGGTTTTTACATTATCATCAGAGAAAGTATTAGATTTGTGTAAAATTTTACCACAAAGAAAAAAAATTTTTTGTTAAAAATCTAATTTTTGTGATCCATTCAAAATGAAAAATATGTTTTTACCAATGTATCTGTCTGTCTGTCTGTTTGTTAGTCTGTACATTTTTCCTTTTAAGATTAAAAAGAAAAATGCTCATCATATTAAAAAATGGTTAAAGGAGAATTTGTATATGTTGTTAAGACAAATAATTATGTTTTTATAATTTTATCTGTATCTCGCGTTATTTTGCTAAAAATTTGAATTTTATATTTTTAAAGAAGGTTTATATCGAGCGCGAAGCGCATGTGCACTGATGAGAATGTGTTCCTTAAGGTCCATGGAACCTTAAGTAAATTAGTTTTCTTCTTCATTTGAAAATAAAGTAATTTAAATAAAAGTATATAGCAACGATGAAGGTTGGTAAACGAATGCAAAACCGCGCGAAGTGTGATGAGAATCTGCTCACAATGGCACCCCTAGTTTTTAAATTTATTTGTTGCAAAATTATGAAATTTTTAACAAATATCAATTTGCTTCCTCATAGAGGAAGCTTTGTAGTGGTGACAAAATCCAGTTTCCTAAAAAAGGTTTTTTTGAACATATTTCAAGGGCAATATGGGACATTCGTTTACAAATCGTATAGATTTGGACGAAAATTGACCGACAGCGCTAGATACATTAAATTTTTTCCAATAGTAATAGTACTTTGACCATTTTTAAAAAAATCGTTTTCGATCGGAAATTTGACGTAGAATACAATAAAAATACTAAGAACGTAATTCGAGTGTGCTAAACTAGTTAAAAAACGATTTAAAAATTTTAATTGTTTATAACAATTTTAATTTGTTAATAATATTTTTGTAAT
>CAJFCO010017482.1:21041-37186 GCA_904066015.1 Synergus gifuensis | reverse complement strand
AAATCCTGTGTTCCTGATACGCTGATACAAACTTACATACGCCAACAATTATTTTATTATGATAATTATTTAATTTAATATAATATTCTGAAAAATTGTCCGTGTGTGTGTCACGCTTTTTAACGATCCTGCAATATCTGTATAGAACATGTACAGATAAATTGATGAAATTTGGCATACTTATTCCACTATATACAAAGTTAAATTTTGTACAAAGGTTTAAGAAAATGTTTATTTTAAAAGTTTCATGTACTTTTACAATTTTTGTAAAATTGATTTTTCGGCTACATAAGTTCTCAAATAATCAAAACTCAAAGCTGATGTATGGAAATTAAAGATTCCTTGTGTCGAAACGAATCGATTGACCTATATGATTAATGCATTTAATTGAATATTAAGGAAATTATGATTATTTGTAATTTTTAGAAATGGATTTTTCAACTGTATAACTTGTAAAATTATCGTAAGCTGATGTAAGGAAAATAAAGATTCCTTGTGTCGAGAAAAATCGATCGTCCTGTATGTCTATGTACATTTCATCGAAAATAAAAAAAAATTATAGTTATTTATAATTTTGAAAAAATAATTTTTCAACTGCAAATTTTCAAATTATCACATTTTAAAGCTGATGTAAGGAAAAAAAATTTATTGTGTTGATTCTAATCAAATGACCTACTATTAATACATTTGATTAAGGATATCTATTTTTTCGGTAATTTTGGTTAGTTTCAGGATTCAAAAAAAGTAAAATTTTTAATTGGAGTACAATATGAAAAGAAACTTTTATTTTATATATTACAAAAATTATACACTTTCATATTTTATACATATTTAGAAAAATAAATCAATCAAATGAAGTCCGACTTTTGAATTAATTAAATTATTAAATTTTTAAGGTAAATTAATTGGTAAATATTTTTAATAATTAATTTCTTAATAACAATTTTAGATTTAAATATTAGAAAAACAATGAAATGTAGTCGAACTTTCGATACAGTGTAATAATTTTAATTATTAATTAAACGATTTTATAAATCGTTAAATTTTCATTTCGGAAATTTAAATATTTCGACACTTATAGTTAATAATTGATTGGAACATTGAAATTGATTTTTGATTTTCATTGAATAAAATTTCAGAATTCACTACGAAATTATTTTTAAGCCATTATTATTAATATTGGCTACCGCATTTGTTTTAGGATATAATTTTTTACATTAAGCACATATTTTCAAAAGAAAGAAAGATCATTAAAAAAATTGTCGAGAGTTATTTGTGCCTATTTTCATATCATATTCCATATTGTCGTCTGCAGCTTGTCGGAAAGAAGGAGGTGAGTGACGCGTCTTGTTTATTAACACGTAAACTTTTGCAATCAACAATTCTCAATTTTTGTAAGCAGATCGTGTTTCTGCATATGATTCCAAATATTTTGAAATATAAAACTTGCCCGCAGGTCGAGAAACAACGTAGAAATGCAGATATATCATATATCATATCATATCTGACATGCAGAAATCAGGCTTAGATCGCAGGACCCCTTGTAGATAACATACCATATGTATAGCTTTCACTCGTTATATAACGTCTAATTTTGATTCAAAAGTTATGAAACTTATATATATATTACTTTTCTTTAGTCAATAAACGAAAAATATTTGACCGTTTGATAAAATATTAAAAATTCAAAAAATAACAACGATTTTCCTTCGCCGTAACTTCGTTACTCGAAATTAAGTTTGATTAGTATTATATAATTATTAGTATTATATAAAATTAATTATTAGTAGTATATAAATTATTAATTATTAGTAGTATATAAAACTGAAATGATTTCATAATTTATTAGCTTCTATCGCTTCTACGTAAAACCAAGAAATAAAAAGACATAATGAAAATACATATAGATATACAAACATACATTTTTCTTAAACGTAGTTTCAAAGATTTATAGTTTTCTCTGTTCCTAGTATTAAATTATACTGAATTATATAAAATTAAAAAAAAACTGTAATTTAATCGTTAAGCTTCCTCTATGAGAAAGAAATATATATCTTTTCTTTTAAAAAAGTTACATTATAGAACATTTCTTGTTTGGATTCATTTTAGAGCCCGCAGAACATTTAAAGTCTTCCGCAAATTCTAGTGAATTGGAAAAAGCACCCTTGACTCTGAATTCTTCTGGACTGTGTTTATCCATCATGATTTTGAGTTCCAGAGTTTCTGGTGTATCTTTATTGCACCAAATTTGAGCTGCACTGATCCAGAAAAGCTGGGATGGTGTATAATCTAGTCCAGGCAACTTGGGTTCGGGACCATTTCGTTTTACCCACTCTTGATAGGCGAGATACGATCCTTTAATTCCTCCGTTATCTGCGATATTTTCCGCTTGTGTGTGGATGCCATTCAACTGAAAATAAATATTTCTTATATAGTTCATCACTCCACTTATATAGCTATTTTTCTTCTACATAAAACAAGCTTTGTAGTCGTTACATTTTTCAATGTTTTACAAGTGGTTCAATTAAACTTTCCTTAGTTGATAAATTTCTAATACAACATTCTAATTAATTGTCCGGATGTACCTACACATCTGTGTGTATGTGTGGATGAATGTCGTCGTTTTGTGTCGCCACTATATTGATGAAATTTGTACGCCAGCTTATTTGCACAGAAAATATCTCAAAACGTGCCCAAGGACTTTCCAAAGTATTGAATTTAAAAATTTGTATTTACATTTATAATATTTGTAAAATTTATTTTTCGACCGTAAATTTTCAAATTTCGATTGACCTGTACAATTAATAAATTCAATTAAATATTAGGGGAAATATAACAAAACGTTTTTGTTGCGATGACTAAATTTGTTTTTTTAGTAAAAAATATCAGTAAAAATTCGAATTAACTCTATGTAAAATAGAAAAAAAAAAGTTATTACAGTCCTACTTACGTTCCATCCAACTTCTTCTACAGTATAATTTCCATACTGGTTTATAATACACTCAGCATTGACGAGAAATTTTTTTTCAGTTTCCCGTTCCCACCAATTAATGAGGTTTCCATTGTTATCGTATTGTCTACCCTCGTTATCGAAACCATGGCTAATTTCGTGTCCAATAATGAATCCTATCATTCCATAATTGTTGTATCGGGGCCTGTCTTTGTTGAAAATATCTCTTTGTAGAATGGCGGCCGAAAACTCTTGAAAAAAATAATTTTTATTTTATTAAGTCATACTTCAAAGGATAAAAATATCAACTTTTCTTTTCCAGGGTGGCCACAAGATTCAATTTTTCAATTTCCCTGTCATTTCCCTGACTTTCAAACAAATTTTCCTGACAGAAAAGTATTAAAAATACGTATAAATTTTCAATAATAATACTATTGAAATTTTTCAAAAATTTCGTATATCACTTTAAATATTTTGAAATTTAATATCACTTGACAATATTTAACATTCATAAAAATCTCTCGAATTTACAAGAACTTTTGAAAAGATCTCTTAAAATTCATTGAAATTTCTTGAAATTCTTAGAAACATCTTAAAATTCCATGAAATCCCTTCAAATTTGTTAATATTTCATGAGATTCGTTCAATTTTCACTAATCGTTTTAAAATTCCTCAAAATCCTTTGAAATATGTACTTTAAATTCCTCAAAAAACTTCAAAATCTTTTAAAATTCCTAAAAATCTCTTTAAATTTTCAGAAATCCTTTCAAATTCCATAAAACATTTTCAGCATCTCGTGAAATTCTTTAAAATTCCCTAAAGTGCATTAAGATCTTTAAGAAAACTCTTGAAATAAAAAATCTCACAAAATCTTTTAAAAATCAGAAATGACTTGAAATTTTTTACAATTCTATGAGGACTATTAAAATTCCTTAAAATCATTTTTAAAATGTCAAAATTACTTACTATTTCTGCAAGCTTCTTAAATTCTTTTAGAATTCCACGAAAAACATTAAAATCCCTTAAAATACGTAAAGATTTCTTAAAATTCTTGAAAGCCTCTTCAAATTTCTTAAACTTCCACAAAATCTTTTATAAATCATAAAAATTTTGTGAAATCATTTAAAATTCCATGAGGAAAATTTAAATTCTTTAAAATCACTTTAAAGTAATTAAAATTTCTTAAAATTCTTACAAGCTTTTTAAAATTCTTTTAAATTCCACGAGAATATTTATAATTCCTTAAAATCTCTTAACATTCTTACAAGTTTCTTAAATTTCTTTATAATTCCACGAAAAACTTTTAAAACCCCTAAAATACGTAAAAAACTTTTATAATTTTTGAAAACTTTTCAAAATTCTCTAAAATTCCACAAAATCTTTAGAAAATCATAAAAATCTCATGAAATCCTTTAAAATTTCTCAAGGAACTTGAAAATTCTTTAAAATTCCCTAAACTTCCTTAAAAATCTCTTAAAAATTTCATGAAGTTCTTTGAAAATTCAACTAAATTTTTTAAATATTATACAAATCTGTTGTAATCTTTTAAAATTCTTAAAAATCGCTTAAAAATTTTTTAAAATTCTATTAGGACTATTAAAATTCCTTAAAATCATTTTTAAGATATCAAAATTACTTACAATTTTTACAAGCTTCTTAGAATCCTTTAGAATTCCACGAAAAACCTTAAAATACGTAAAGATTTCTTAAAATTCTTGAAAATCTCTTGAAATTTCTTAAACTTCTACAAAATCTTCTATTAGGTGTACAACTTTGCTTCCGCCGTTTTTCGATAGATAGCTGCAGCACTAAGTGTCGGTTGAAATAGGCAGGTCAAAAATTTCATACAGTAAGCTTGGACATCTGTCAACATAACGGTAGCACCACATTAGTGAATTTGTGTTTGCATCAGAAGTGTATTCTCGATCGAAGATGTCAGTTTTCGAACGAAATTCTCGTCATTTGCGGGAAGTGTTGATTTTCTGCTTTCATTTGAAGAAAACTGCGACTGAAGCTCATCGAATGCTCTCAAGTGCTTACGGTGACGCTGCTCTTAGTGAAAGAACGTGTCGTGAGTGGTTTCAACGTTTTAAAAGCGGTGATTTTGATGTCGAGGACCGGCATGGCGGCGGAAGAGAAAAAAATTTCGAAGATTCCGAACTGGAGGCATTACTTGCTGAAGACTCGTGCCAAACGAAAGAAGAATTAGCAGAATCATTGGGAGTCACTCAACAAGCAATTTTGAAACGCCTCAAAGCCATGGGAATGATTCAGAAGCAAGGAAATTGGGTTCCTTATGAATTGAAGCCAAGAGACGTTGAACGCCGTTTCTTTGCTTGTGAACAGCTGCTCCAAAGACAGAATCGGAAGGGTTTTTTACATCGCATTGTAACCGGCGACGAAAAATGGGTCCACTACGATAATCCCAAACGCAGAAAATCATGAAGAATGCCCAGACATGCTTCCACATCTACGCCCAAACCGAATATTCACGGTGCCAAGGTTATGCTCTGCATTTGGTGGGACCAGCTCGGTGTGGTGTATTATGAGCTGTTGAAACCGAGTGAAACTATCACAGGGGATCGGTATCGAACGCAATTGATGCGTTTGAGTCGAGCATTGAAGGAGAAACGGCCACAGTATCAAGAGAGACACGATAAAGTTATCCTGCAACATGACAATGCTCGGCCACATGTCGCAAAACCCGTCAAGACATACTTGGAAACCCTAAAATGGGAAGTCTTACCCCACCCGCCGTACTCTCCAGACATTGCTCCTTCCTACTACCATTTGTTCCGATCGATGGCACATGGCTTAGCTGAGCAGCATTTCCACTCTTATGAAGAAGTTAAAGAATGGATCGATTCGTGGATCGCCTCAAAAGACGCAAAGTTTTTTCGAGATGGTATCCGACAATTGCCCGAAAGATGGCAAAAAGTAGTGGCTAGTGACGGACAGTACTTTGAATCATAAACAGGTAATCACTTTTTCAGAATGAAGCCTCAAATTTTCGAAAAAATCGGCGGAAGCAAAGTTGTGCACCTAATATAAATCATAAAAATTTTATGAAACCCTTTAAAATTCCATGAGGAAAATTTAAATTCTTTAAAATCACTTTAAAGTAATTAAAATTTCTTAAAATTCTTACAAGCTTTTTAAAATCCTTTTAAATTCCACGCGAATATTTGTAATTTCTTAAAATCTCTTAAAATTCTTACAAGTTTCTTAAATTCCTTTATAATTCCACGAAAAACTTAAATTCCTTAACATACGTAAAAAAAAGTTTTATAATTTTTTGAAACCATTCAAAATTCCCTAAAATTCCACAAAATCATCAGAAAATCATAAAAATCTCGTGAAATCCTTTAAAATTCCATGAGGATCATTAAAATCCTTTAAAATTACTTTTAAAAATCAAAATTTCTTAAAATTCTTATAACCTTTTTAAAATCCTTTCTCCCTAAATTTGAAACAGTAAAAAGTGGAAGCCTAGAGACTGTCGGAAACAGTGAAAACAAATTTCACTGTTTCGACAGTAAGTATTACAGTTTTATCAGTACACTTCACTCACAAAACAGTAAAAAGTAACTGTGTGCCAGTAAGTATTACTGTTTATTACAGTTACTTTTTACTGTTTTGTCAGTGAAGTGTACTGATAAAACTGTAATACTTACTGTCGGAACAGTGAAATTTGTTTTCACTGTTTCCGACAGTCTCTAGGCTTCCACTTTTACTGTGAATCAGTGAGTTTTTACTGTTTCAAATTTAGGAAGTTAAAATTCCACAAGGAACTTTAAAATTCCTTAAAATTCTTTAAATTCCCTAAACTTCATTAAAAATCTCTTAAAATTTCATGAAGTCCTTTTAAAATTCAACTAAGTCTTTTAAATATTATACAAATCTCTTGTAATCCTTTAAAATTTCCAGAAACCGCTTAAAAATTTTTTAAATTATTGAAAATCTCTTTGAATCTGTAGAAACCTAGAGAATCTCAGAGAATACCTGGAAATTATTTATAATCCTTCGAAATCTTTGGATAGTTTCTAAAATTTGTTAAATAAATTATAAAAGTTATATATGTAATACGACAAAAACAACATAGTCAACGTAAATGTTAATTTCTATTTTCCTTGACAACTACTCGCATTTTCCTGACATTTCCCTGACTTCCCTGACATGTGGCCACCCTGTTTTCTTTTCTTTTCGGTCTAATTAAGGCAATTTAATTGATTTACCAATGCTGTTTTGTACTGGAGTATACCAGGCATTTGCAGTAGTGACTTTTCCATGGAAAATCCATTCCGAGTTGTTAAATGGCTTTCTAAATTTGCGAAATAAATATTCCATCTCGAAAAGGGTGATGTTTAAAAGCGATTGAAGATAATCATCTAGGTTTATT
Organism: Synergus gifuensis; assembly: GCA_904066015.1. Classification (NCBI taxonomy): domain Eukaryota; kingdom Metazoa; phylum Arthropoda; class Insecta; order Hymenoptera; family Cynipidae; genus Synergus; species Synergus gifuensis. Next base: position 29,837 of record CAJFCO010017482.1, on the reverse strand, counting down.
TCTAGTTTTTCGAAGAATTCTTCAAGTTTCTTATCGTCAAGAAGTTCGTCAGGATAAGCAATGTGAGTCTCCATAGTTTCAACTTTCTTCAAAGCACTCTTTTTTGTTTTTTCGTCCATCCACTCAACCTGAAAATAATACAAAAAGCATGAAAGGAAATAAAGTTTTTAAAAAATGGACACTCAAGGAATAAAAAGGGATATCAACGATCTCAATTATATTCGTATACAATTTGGGATTCTACTAAAGTTTAGAATAAGTGCTCTGAATGGAAAATTGCTATCAAAAAAATTTATGAGAAATTTTATAAGATTTTAGAGAAATGCTATTAATAATAAGTTTTCATTAACTAGATTGTATCCTTCAAAAACTGAAGGTCAGATGATATCTTATTTTAGGCCTTGATGGACTGTATTAAATATCTATTTTTTTCTGCAAACTTTCAAGATATATTATATTCAAAATATATTATATTTTTTGCTTTAATTAAGTTAATTCTGCGACTGTAAATTAAACTACTTTTGATGTAATTAATGTTGGAAATCCTTGAAGTTCATATTTTGCTTTAACGTTGTTGGAGCCAAGTTCTAATCTAAAAATTCGATTTCTTCATTTTACTCAACAAATATTAAATTTGGAATTTTGTCCCTCTCTAAAATTAATCAATTTTTAACTAGAATTATGCGTACAGACTGAGAAAATATCTAATTCAAATATTTTTTAAGTAAACTGAAAATATTGAATTTTGAAGTAAAATTTTTAATTCTAAAGAGCTTCTTCATGCAAAAATAATTGAAGAATTTCGTAAGTTGTGAAAATATTCCCCAATTATCTTCAAACAATTTTGCATCTGCTGAAGAAAGTCATTTTGCTGGAAAAGAATTGGTCTTACGAATACTGTTCTGTTGTAACTATCGTATTTTAGGTAACACCGCGGGTTTTATCTTACGCGCCATTGTACGCCATATTTAAATATCGATTCACTTTGGTCATGTGACAAAAACTTGCCGTTCGATTTTTCATTCGATTATGTTTCACGCACGGTCGTATACGACCGTGGTTTCACGTTGCACTACGCTTCACTTGTTCCAATAGAGGATATAATAAACATGTTTTATTCAAGCTAGTGTCTCATTATTCCACTAAATAACAACATGTTCTCAATTGCGAAGAATAGAAGATAAATTCAATCTAACTTATTCACGGATTTCCTCAATTTGCTGAAGGAGTAATCATTGCCGAAAAGAGTCAGATCCAAAATAGTTTGGAGATAATCATCCCGAGTGATTTCCAGCTTCTCGTATAATTCTTCAAATTTATTATCGTCAACCCTGTTGGAAGTAAAGAGATAGAAATCCTATCCCTTTCTATCCCTTTCTATCTCTCGTCTATTCCTGTCTATCTCTTTCTATCTACATATCAATCCACACCACACTTATCTCTTTGAATCTCCTCTTTTCTATCCCTTTCTATTTCTTGTCTATCTTCGCCTATCTCTTTCAATCTCCACTTCGTAAAAATCTCAAAAATTCAAGACAAACTTGGAACTCTCTTAAAATTCACTGAAATTTCTTGAAATTCAAAGAAACATCTTAAAATTCGACGAAATCTCTTCAAATTTGTTAATATTTCTTGAAAAACCTTAAATCTTCACCAATTGTTTTAAAATTCCTCAAAAACACTTCAACATCTTTTAAATTTCCTACAATTCTTCAAAATTCCACAAAATCTTTTAAAAATCTTTTGAAACATTTCAAAATTCCACGAGGAACTTTAATATCTCTTAAAATGCGTCAAAATCTCTTAAAATTATAGGAAACTTATTGCAATCCCTTAAAATTCGCTGAAATCTTTTTAAATTCTCAGAACCATCTTAAAATTCCTTAAAATTTCACTACAATATTAAGAATCCTATATTTGAAATTCCCGGGTTTTTCCCGGTCGTTTTCCAGTCTTCTCCCGGTCAAATTTTTTTCCTGCAAATCTCTAATTTCATGAAAACCTTCAAAATATCTGAAAATTTGTAAGAATAATATAATTAGGAGATATAAGATATTATAATATAATATAATTATATACTAATATAATATCTTATTTCTTTAAAATAAGAAATCTCTTGAATACATGTGAAAAATTCGTAAAAATCTCTAAAAATTCCTAGAAACCGCTTGAAATTCCTTAACATTTAAAATCCCTTAAAATCATTAGAAATCTCATCAAATTCCATGAAATATTTTAAAAGTCAGAAAAATCTCTTGAAATCCGTTAAAATTCGTGAAACTCTCTTAAAATTCCTTAAAATTCTACGATAACATTTAAAAAACTTTTATATCCTTTCAAATCCATTAAAATGATTAGTAATCCTATAAAATTCCATGAAATCCTTTAAAATTTCACAAAATTTTTTTAAATCTCTTGAAACCCGATAAAATTATTAGAAATCTCATAAAATTTCACAAAATCCTTAAAAAGTTCACAATATCTTTTAAAAAGCAGAAAATTCTCTTGAATTCTCTTAAAATTCCTGAAAATACCACGACAGTGTTTTAAATCCCTTAAAATTTCTAGAAATCTTTCAACTTTCTCGAAATTCCACGACAACATTTAAAAACCCCTAAAAGTCATATACAAACCTTTTGAAATCTCATAAAATTCCATAAAATCGTTAAAAATTTCTCAAAATCTTTTAAAACAGAAAAATCGTTTGAAATCCTTCCGAATTTTACGATAACCTTCGAAATCCTTTTAAATTCTGCAAAATCTTTTAAAAATCAGAAAAATCTCTTGAAATTCCTTAAAATTATTAGATATCTCAAAAAATTGCATAAAATCCTTAAAAATTACACAAAATTTTGTTTAAATCATAAAAGTCTCTGGAATTATTTTTAAATTCCTTGAAATTCCCAGAAACCTCTTGAAATTTTTCCCAAAAAAAAGTAGTGTAATGAAATATCTCAAAAATCTTGTAAGCATTTTTGTTGAATACTTGATTGGCTTTTGAATGACTTGAAGTTGTAAGAAGTCCCGTGTAGAAATTTCCTGGCCCAGATCGATGATGAAACGCCCGGCCTTACCAGGCCCCGATCGGGCCAGATTTGGCCAGATCTGGGCTCGGTCGGGCCGTGTGTTTCATCCCCGGTCTGAAATCCCCCGATCGGGGCCACAGCAAAATTTCTACTTGGGGTAAAACAAAATAATCGAGCGCGTAGCGCGCGTGTCGGTTTGCTATGTAGTTTTTTTTTAAATTTGATAAAGTAGAAATGGAATAAAAAGAAGATAAAGTAGAGAAAAGTTGATTTTTCAATAAAATACCAAAAATTGCCAGTCCTAAGTGAAATTCCCGGGTTTTTCCCTGTTTCTCGATCCGCTAGACACCCTGATTACATGAAATTCTTTACAATTTCACAAACTCTTTTACGAATCATAAAAATCTCGTGAAATGCTTTAAAATTCAATAAGCAACTTTGAAATTCCTAAAATACATTAAAATCTATAAATAAAAATTTTTGAAAACAAAAACCTCACAAAATCCTTTAAAAATCAAAAATAATTTTTGAAATTTTTTATTAATTCCACGAGGAATTTTTTAATTCCTTAAGATCATTTTAAAAATGTCAAAAGTTCTTAAAATTTTCGCAAGTTTCTTAAAATTCTTTACAATTCCAAGAAAAACTTTAAAACCTTTTAAGAATACGTAAAGATCTCTTAAAATTCTTGAGAACTTCTTTAAATTCCAAAAAATTCTATAAAATCTTTTATAAATCATAAAAAATCCTTGTGAAGATTCTTTAAAATTTCAATCAAATCCCCTAAAATCATTTTTATAAAATCAGTATTTATTAAAATTCTTACAAGCCTTTTAAAATCCTTAAAAATTCCACAAAATCTTTAAAAATCTCTTGAAATATTTCAAAATTCCACGAGGAACTTTAATTTCTCTTAAAATACGTCAAAATCTTTTGAAATTATTGGAAACTTATTGAAATCTATTAAAATTCCATGAAATCGTTTAAATATCAAAAATAAATAAAATAATTTTTTTTAATCACTTCAAAAAAATCAAAATTTCCTAAGATTTTGTGGAATTTTACAACATTTTAAAAGATTTTTAAGTGTTTTAAAGAATTTAAAAGTTTTTTATAGAATTATAAAAGATTTTAAGAAACTTGTAAGAGTTTTAAGAAATTTTAAGGAATTATAAATATTCTCCTACAATTTTAAAGGATTTTGAAAGGCTTCTAAGAATTTTAAGAAATTTTGATTTTTTAAAGTAATTTTAAGGGATGTGATTAAAATTTTAAAAAATCTCCTAAGATTTTTATGATTTATAAAAGATTTTGTAGTATTTTATGGAATTTCAAGAGGTTTGAAATACTTTAAATATTTTGAAATACTTTAAATTCCACGAGAAACTTTAAAATCCCTTAAAATACGTAAAGCTTTCTTAAAATTCTTGAAAGCCTCTTGAAATTCCTAAAATTTCTACAAAATCTTTTATAAATCATCAAAATTTTGTGAAATCCTTTAAAATTCCACAAGGAAAATTTAAATTCTTTAAAATCACTTTAAAAGAATCAAAATTTTTAAAAATTCTTTCAAGCCTTTTAAAATCCTTTAAAATACGTAAATATCTAAAAAAAATCTCTTAAAATTTCATGAAGTCCTTTAAAATTCTACTAAATATTTTAAATATTATACAAATCTCTTGTAATCTCTTTAAATTCCTAGAAACATCTCAAAATCTTTCAAAATTATTTAAAATCTCTTGGAATCATTAGAAGCCCAAAGAATTTCAAAGTATGCCTAGAAATTCTTTATAATTCTTCGAAATCCTTAGAAAGTTTCTAAAATCTGTTAAATAAACCATAAAATCTATATATGCAATACGATATAAATAACATAGCATAAATATCAATTTCTATTTTCCCTGACAACTACTCGCATTTCCCTAACTTCCCTGACATGTGGTCAGTGGTCACCCTGGAGATGCAAAGTGGATACTTGGAAGAGATAGAAAAATTCCATCTCCAAATTTCTATTTCTGTTTATTTTTTTACTTCCAGCAGGGAAGAAGTTCATCTGGATAAGCAATATGGGTGCACATGGAATCAGCTTTTTTCAAAGCACTATCTAATTTTTTTGTACATCCACTCCACCTGAATAGAAAATAAAATACATAGCAAAAATTAATCAATATTTTTCGAGACCACAAGTCCAGACGGAGACTGAGTTCAATTAACAGATCCTAGCTCACCTGCTTGACGATTTCCTTGAACTTCTGGCGAATATCGTTCACCATTTCGACTGCATACTTCTTGGACTCTTCGTTGAAATATTTCCGGACGTAGAGGGCACCAACTATCAAGTCTAGTTTTTCAGAAGTCATATCAATGCACTCCTTCCATCTGGGTTTCCTTTCAGTTATGCCGCTGATCTTAGTTAAGTACTTCAGTTGTATTCTACGAACATCATCACTGAGATAACTGATTGTGTCTTGAACGGCTTTCCACATGACGTAATTGGCCTGAACCCTCTTGGGTGTTTGCTCCATCAATTTTTCGAATTCGGTGAAGTAAGAAGGTACGTTCACTATTACCAATTCATCTTCGCCAACCTCGACGTATGGTTCCAAAATACTGTTGAAGTATTCCTTCCAGGGGATAGACGAATAATTTCCAGAAAGCTCTTTCACAGTCATTGGATTATAGAGAGCAGTTCCGTTTTGTCGTTTTTCGTCGAATAGATAGATCTAAAAATAGTAAAAATGGTAAGATTGTATTGTGGAAATTTTTCAGAAAGAGTCCCGAAGTTTCTTAAAGAAGTAGATAATTACACTAGCGAGTTTAAATTCGAACTCTAGTGATTCTCCCAATTCCCTTTTGGCTCTTGTTTGATTAGCACCAAGAATAACAGCAATGTCGACCATATACCTATAGTAGCTTTCAATTACAGACAAGTAGTGAAGGGGAGAGGGGTCAGAGATAAAACTGAACCTCGGGGTCCAGAAAAGCTCTCCGTGATTCAGATCTGATGGTTGGTCAATCTGATAAAATGTCAAATTAATTAAAATTTATCTTTGAAATAAGAAACATAAACTATAATTATGTTATCTTCAGTATAGTTACTTACATGAAACACTAGTCTCGTATTGTTCTTCGGATCTAGTCCAACCCTGAAATCGAAAAAATAATTCACTGGATATCCTACTTTTCTGAATTTGAAGACTGATTGTTTCCAGTCAAAGTCTTCATCTCGCCACATATCTCCTTCTATGACGGGCCAGCCACCTAATTTCTTCAAAGTCTCTAAAGCTGGAGTCAAACCTTTCGCATTAATCAAAGCTGAAAAAAAAATTTTAATTAAATCTCTTTAGAAAGTTTTACTTTAAAGTAAAAGTTAAAAGAAATCTAAAGTTTCTCTTTAGAAAGTTGAGAATTTTTGCATTTAAAATTACAAAAAAAGCTCTTTTTCAATATTATATAATTTATTATATTTTATTTCTCTAAAAATTCCAAGAAACTTTTGAAAACCTGTGAAATCGCTTAAAATTCGTGAAAATCTCTTAAAATTTTCAGAAACTTCTTGAGATTCTTTTAAATTCAATGATAACAATTCAAATCCCTTTTATATCCTTTAAAATCCATTAAAAGTATTAGAAATATCTTCAAATTCCATGAAATCCCTAAAAATTCCAGAAAAATTTTCAAACTCATAAATCTTTTGAAATCCACGTTAAAATTCATGGAAATCTCTAAAAATTCCCCGAAATCTTTTTAAATTCCATGGCAAACTTTAAAATCTCTTAAAATTTCCAGAAAAATTCTTGAAATTTTAAGGTAACATTTAATATCTCTATATCTTTTATATCCCTTAAAAACATTACATATAAATCTTATCAAATTCCACGAAATTCATTAAAATTCTCACAAAATCATTTAAATATCAGAAAAATCTCTCGAAATCCTTAAAATTTCAGGATATTTCAAATTCCTTAAAACATCATAAAACTCTTAAAAAGCTTTTAAAATCCCTTAAAATTTCACGAAATATCCTAAAATCCCATACAATTCTACAAAATCGTTTTATATCCTAAAAATCTCTTGAATTTCGTAAAAATCACTTAAAAATCGTTAAAAATGGACATAAAAACCTTCAAAAATCATTAATCTCTTGAAATCCATGTTAAGATTAGTGAAAATCTCTAAAAATTCCTAGCAACCTCTGGAAATTTCTCAACTCTTAAAATCTCTTAAAATCATTAAAAATTTCATCAAATTCCATGAAATCCCTTAAAATTCCATAAAATCTTTTACAAATTAGAAAAATCTCTTGAAATCTTTTAAAATTATGAGAAATCTCATAAAAATCCATCAGATCCATAAAAATTTCAAAATATCTTACAAAAATCAGAAAATTTTCTTGAAAACCTTTCAAATTATTAAAAATCTCATAAAATTTAATAAAATCCTTAAAAATGCGATGTCTTTTACAAATCATTAAAATATCTTGAATTCTCTTAACATTTCTGGAAATTACATGATAAAATTTATAATCAGGGTGTCTAGTGATCAGGCAATTTGAAATTCCCGGGTTTTTCCCGGTTTTCTCTCGGTCTTTTCCAGTCCTTTCCCGGTCAAATTTTTTTCCTGCAAGTCTATAATTTCACGAAAACCTTCGAAATATCTGAAAATTTGTAAGTATAATATAATTAGGAGATATAAGGTATTATAATATATTTATATACTAATATAGTATCTTATTTCTTTAAAATAAGAAATCTCTTGAATACATGTGAAAAATTCGTAAAAATCTCTAAAAATTCCTAGAAACCGCTTGAAATTCCTTAACATTTTAAATCCCTTAAAATCATTAGAAATCTCATCGAATTCCATAAAATATTTTTAAAGTCAGAAAAATCTTTTGAAATCCGTTAAAATTCGTGAAAGTCTCTTAAAATTCCTTACAATTCTACGATAACATTCAAAAAACCTTCATATCCTTTCAAATCCGTTAAAATGATTAGAAATCCCATAAAATTCCATGAAATCCTTTAAAATTTCACAAAATCTTTTAAAATCTCTTGACATTCGATAAAATTATTTCAAATCTCATAAAATTCCACAAAATTCTTAAAAAGTCCACAATATCTTTTAAAAAGCAGAAAATTCTCTTGAATTCTCTTAAAATTCGTGAAAATACCACGACAGTATTTTAAATCCCTTAAAATTTCTAGAAATCTTTTAAATTTCTCGAAATTCCACAACATTTAAAATCCCCTAAAAGTCCTATACAAACCTTTTGAAATCTCATAAAATTCCATAAAATCGTTAAAAATTGCTCAAAATCTTTTCAAACAGAAAAATCGTTTCAAATCCTTCCGAATTTTACGACAACCTTTAAAATCCTTTTAAATTCTACAAAATCTTTTAAAAATCAGAAAAATCTCTTGAAATCCCTTAAAATTATTAGATATCTCAAAAAATTAAATAAAATCCTAAAAAATTAAACAAAATTTTGTTTAAATCATAAAAATCTCTGGAATTAGTTTTAAATTCCTTGAAATTTCTGGAAACCTCTTGAAATTTCTATCTAAAAAATCTGCCCGCTTAGCGGGCACATTCTCATCGCGCGCTTCGCTCGCAAAAATGAGCGCGCCTACGGCGCGCGGGTGGTCGAATATAGTTCGCTCGTCGCGCTTCGCGCTTCGCGCTCCGTGTTGCGCGCTTTTGTACCCTTCGTGAAGCTTGCGCTTTACAGGACGCTTGAACCTATATGTTTTTTTTTTTTAATTTAATT
>CAJFCO010017481.1:692-24887 GCA_904066015.1 Synergus gifuensis | reverse complement strand
GTAGCCCGGGAGCGCAAGTTCACTTCAATTTCGTTCTGCCAACTTCTTAATTTTTCTCTAAGCTCAATTTTCCGTAGCGCGGACTTAGAGAATTTACGTGAAGTGCGGACTCTGTTTTACTTTCATTAGATCTGAGTTGGCAATTCAATTGTTAATCACAGTCTTAACCATAATAATAAATTGAACGCTTTTTAAACAATTTGTTGTGAGTTAATACTTTATTCGAATTTCACAAAGGTTTATGATTTTTATCATACTAATTCAGCGGACGGACCTACAGTTTGAAATCAACCAACTAGCTTCTCTTCCTGGATTTCCAAGAGAAATAGATACATCAGCGCTTCTCTGGCGCATTACAAAATTATATAAATTGCATTTGCAACTTTTGAACTAAGTAAAGTACCCTGCATTAATGCCTTCCTTTGTAAACATGTCATCCCATCCCTGGTTTCCTTTAAAATCTTCTGGAAGCCAGGGTTGGATGACATGTTTACAAAGGAAGACATTAATGAAGGGTACTGTACATCGTCACGCATTCCCCATTGCCATTTCCCTTTACCTTTCCCTATGTCAAAGGGAAATTTCTTTTCTTATTTCACCTTACCATTCTTTTTGCCCTTTCCCTTTACCCATCCCTTTGCCATTTCTCTTTACCCTTCTCTTTACTATTCTCTTCGCTATTTTCACATTGTTATTTCCCTTTGCCATTCATTTGCCCTTTCCCTTTACCATTCTCTTTGCCATTTTCATTTACTATTTCTTTTTACCACTCCCTTTGCAATTTCTCTTTACCATCCCCCTTTGTTATTTCCCTTTACCTTTGCCTGTGCTAGTATTACCTTTTCCATTTCCCTTTACCATTCCCTTTGCCATTTTGCTTAACCATTCACTTTGCCATTTCCATTTACAATCCCCCTTTTCCCTTTCCCTTTACCATTCACTTTGCCATTTTTATTTATCATTCCCGCATTCCATTTCTCTTTACAATTCCCCTTTGCCATTTCCCTTTACTTTTCCCTCTGACATTTTTCCCTTCTCTATTCCAATTTATCATTCCCTTTGCCATTTCCCTTCACCATTCCAATTTGCCATTTTCTTTGCCATTTCCCTCTACCATTCCTTTTGCCATTCTCTTTGCCATTTCCGTTTATCATTCCCTTTGTCCTTTTGCTTTATAATTCCAATTTGCGATTCCCTTTGCCATTTTCCTTTACCTTTTCCCTTGCTATTCTTTTTGCTCTTTCTCTTTACCCTTCTCTTTGCTATTCCCTTTGCCATTTTCCCTTTACCATTCCCTTTGCAATCTTCATTTACCATTTTTCTTTACCACTCCCTTTGCCATTTCCTTTTACAATTCCCCTTTGCCATTTCCCTTTACGTTTCCCTGTGCCATTGCCTTTGTCATTTCTCCTTACCATTCTTTTTTCCCTTTCCCCTTACCCTTCCCTTTACCATTTCCCCTTGCCCTTCTTTTTACTCCTGCCCTTTGACACTTCCTTTTGCCATTTCCCTTTACCATTCCCGTTTTCCATTTCCCTTTAAAATTTCCCTTTGCCATTTCCCTTTACTTTTCTCTCTGGCATTTTTCCCTTTATCATTCCAATTTTCCTTTCCCTTTGCCATTTTCCTTCACTATTCTAATTTGCAATTCTCTTTACCATTTCCCTTTACCATTCCTTTTGCCATTCCGTTTACAATTTCCCTTTTTTATCATTCCCTTTGCCCTTTTGCTTTACCATTCCAATTTGCGATTCCCTTTGTCATTCCGTTTGCAATTTCATTTTACTATTCCCTTTGCCATTTCCCTTTACCGTTCACAGTGCCACTTCCTTTGTTATTTCTCCTTGCTATTCTTTTTGCCCTTTCTCTTTTCTCTTCCCTTGCCATTCCCGTCGCCATTTCCCTTTATCATCCCCTTTGCCCTTTTTCTTTACCACTCCAATTTGCGATTCCATTTGCCATTCTCTTTGCAATTTCATTTTACCATTGTAAAATCTTTATTTTCTAACCTCAATACAAAGACAAAACTACAAATGAAGCGTCTTTAACTGTTTTCTTATATACGCGCTACGCGCGCACTGAAACTATCTCTCTTTCTAATTACATACACAATATCAAGGCACAACCCAAACCTGACAAACTAAACAGAGTTATGACACATTACATCCCAACTCTGCAAAAGCTTAACATGCGACACATGAAGACTCGCCTTTTGTAAAAACTGGTCTTAATTTTGAAAGGCTGAATTAGCTGATTTCATATATAGGATGGTAACGAACATTATAACAATACTACTGCCACTGACGGCCGCTTCGCGGCCGTCGTCGCACTACCTGCCTTTCTATGTTCTTTTCTACATTTAATGCCTATGTTTTCTTAATAAACGTGCCTTTCTATATTTTTTTTTCTATATTCAATGCTCTAAACTCGAAGTTCGATATTCGATTCTTTTCAATTCGAGATTTTTCATAGGTGCTTTTTTTACTATAGGACTACAGTCGGTAAAGTAGCATACATTAATAAGAGTGCCTGACTATATGCGGATGGTACTTGGATTATGATGATAACAAAAGCCAGGGTAATAGACACATGGATAGATAATCGATAAAGAACTAAAACCAAAGAAAACGCGCATGTATCTATTATAATTAAACAAATATAAATATAATTATTGTTTAACTTAAAACTAGATATTAAGTATACAGATGAATATTCAATATTAAAGAATCGAAGAACTTTGTTCATTATTGTAAAACATCAATTCTTAGAATGAACGTGCTATGATACAGATTAGCAGCGCGCGTGCCATAATACAGATTAGCAGCGAACTTGCCATAATACAGATTTGAAAAGATCACCCCCACTTGCAGGAAATGATCTACTATATAAATCCCAGATTAACCCCTGGTGGTCAAAATTTGTTTCCGACCAGTTAAACTATTAACACTGTCTCGTGACCGAAGCACCTTAACTAGGCAAGGGGCCCTTTAAAGCATCGACGATCGCAATCAATTCACGTTATTAGTATTTGTAGTGAACAAAGTTCCTTCGACTAAACACTAGTACGGTCGTCGTATAAGTCGTTTATTTTCTACTCACGGGAAGTTCTCTTGGGCGAAGTAACAAAGTACTTCTCAAAGACAGTAGTCTTGCTTGAGTTAAATAAATGAACTTACCAGTGGATTCGATCTCTGATATGGTTCGTGCATCGCTCGACCAGTAAGTGGAGTGACATTAAGTGTTAGCCCTTACTGTAGCAACCTTTAACTCTGCGTGAGGATCTTGCCGTTGTCCTCCGATTGATAGAGACGCAAGCGACAACTCTTATTTCTTCTCTTGTCTTCTCAGCCGAGAAGTAGCGTAAGTTTTTATGTATCAAATTTCTGTACTCATTTACATATCTTATTTTATAATAAATTACCTCTTCGTCAAAATCTTAATATTTCATTTGAATAACACAATCCCCATAGGATTGTTAGTGACAACGTAACCACAATAAAAATAAAGTCAGGCCTTACCATCCTGACATAATCAGCAAACTCATCCTTCCTTAGCCTATTTTAATAAAACATCTACCCTTCGCTCGGGCCGTAACAGCTAGGGTTTTTAAAGGCAATATAGGGGAAATTTAAAGTTTTTTGATAGCAAAAAAAGGAAAGGAGAAATGAATAAAGGCTATTTTAACTTCCATGATGGAAGAAACTAAATATTGACAGCTGTTAGGTGACTGAAGGTGCAGTCCCATCTCGGCAGAAAACGTCGGCGTAAAGTAGAAACTCATGAGAGTGACAGAGACAAATATATCTGCCTATCTCTGTCACTCTCATGAGTTTCTGCTTTACGCCGACATAGACCTTTTCATTTAAGAGTGGAAGTTCAGACGACGCCATGACTCTGCGCGCGCTTTTAAATGATTCGAGCTTATTTTAGTAAAATGTACACGCCAGTACCAAATTATACGGTAAAACTTACTGAAAAAGATGTTCCCGGTGCAGAATTATTATACAAAAAGGTAGAGAAGAACACCATTTGTCATTTAAAAAGATGGTTAAAGTGCCGAAAACAGAGCATCAAAGGGAAAAAGCAACAACTTGTTGACCGGTATGTTGGTTATGTTTAGGGCTATTAATACCTGTCATTCTAATTTTATTTGGGGAATATATTTTACCATAATAAGTAGGTATCTCTAATGGATAAAATGAAAGTATATATACATTTAAGGGGTTACACCACCATGAGATTTTCAAAAAATCGATTTTTTTTTCTTGTTTAGATAAATTGTTTATACTTTTATGAATATTTTAAGCGTTCAATCATTTCAAAATTCAAACTATTTCCGAAGTTACAGCAATTAGAAGTGAACGCGTCACTGAAACTCAGGTTCCGCTCGAACCCACAGTGGGGCCATAAACAGTTTCGCGGGCAAATTTATATTGTGAAACCATTTCTGAACCAATTTGAACGTTTTTTTTTTTAAATGAAAGCTAATAAAATTCCACGCAAAAATTTTGATCCAGATTTTGAAGAAAAAATTTTATATATAATAATTTTTTTTACTTAATATCAAAAATGAAAAAAAGAATTTTTTCTCTTGAAGAGTACCGGGCTTCGAAAAATACTTGGATTCAATCCCAAATACCTAGAAGAAATGAATCACCTACCCGGGAAAGTTAGCAATTGATTAAAAATTTATTAAATTTTTTATAAACAAATAAGTGAGTGAAAATGGATTCAAGGGGATTGACAGTGATTCATCGATTGATTCGCACTAAATACGAATAATTTATAGATAAAAACCATTTTTAAACTAAATTCATGAAAGACAATAAACAATTTATTACTTTATAAACAAATTTTAAAAACAATTTTACAAACAATTGGTCCGCCATATTGGATCCACCATTTTTTTTAAATTTTGACTTCGGATTCGCAATCAGCGACTTCAAAAACACCTTTATGCCAATTTTGAATATAATCCAAAATTTATTTACTATAGTCGTCCGCCATATTGGATCCGCCAGTTTGTTTTTTTAAATTTTGACATCGGATTCGTAATCAGCGACCAGTGAATAACAGAATTTGGCCCATTTTATGAACATTTTATAGTTCTGGCCAGCTTTTCGTGACTTGGACTCATTCGCGCCGTACTGTTTTTTCTTTTGCGTTTTTCTCGGAACTACTTTTTTCAAACCGGTGTACATGATATCTCAAGATCTACTCAACCGATTTTGTTAAAATTTTAAACATATGTTTTTTATACTATTGTCTATCGTGTGACGTAGGATTTTTTTAATTGGATACCCTGTTTATAAGTTATGAATTTTTTAAACTCAAAATTTCTATAAAATTTAGAAATTTTTTTTTAAACTATAATCTGGGATTATTATTACTAATTGGGAAGGGAAATTGGGGAAATTTCCAGTTGTGAGCGAGAAATAATTACACACAATTATTAAGAACAAAACTTTTCGCCTTACGCGCGATTTTTTCCCTACTTCATTATCCGACTCTCTTAGCTTACTTAAGCATTCAAACCGATTACTGATTGGAATTTGAGGAAACTTTGGTGTGTGGTTCAGAGTTTGGGTTTTCTCTGTTACTATTGATATTTTGGGACTTATTGTTTTCCCCGTATTCGGTTCAGTTCTTATCTTTCTAGTTAATTCGGATGTTTTGTCTCTCTTTAGACTTACTTTATTTCCGAATTTAATTTTCGGCTTAGGTTGTGGATTGAGTGACTCTCGATTTAGATTGTCGATTTTAATCGGCTTTGGGAGGGTTGCCGGCTGAGACTCCATCTTGTATTTAACTTAGGGTTTATCTGGTAACCACCAGATTTCTTTGTCGTACTCGAGCGTCATTCCCAGTCCCTTAATCATATCTGTACCTAATATGCCTACTGATTTTAATAGTGGAACTATTCTAACCAAAAGTCTTCTCTTTAAATTACCTATTTCTACCGGAATTGAAACCTGACCTGTAATTTCTTCTTCTTCCCCGTTTGCTACTATCAGGGTTCGCGAGACGGGTTCTGATATTAGAATTCCGGTTTCCTCTATTTTCTCTTTAAGTTCTTTTCCTACATATGTGTGTGTTGCGCCTGTATCTACTAACAATTTAAATAATTTTCCTTCGAATTTAATTATTAAGTGAAACCTTGTTTCACCTTTGCCATTATTTTCCGAGTTTAATTTTTCTGGCGCTCTGGCTCCAGGTTGTTTATCACCTTTCGCCCGCCCTTCTAGTTTCCCGAATTTTTATATCTATAACGGCATTCTCTTGCCATGTGGCCAGGTTTGTCACACACATAGCATCTAAAGATTTGACTTTGTTCTCTAGGGTTTCGCATCGACCATAGTTTTCTTGTGGGGGGTTCTGACACTATTGGGTCAGCTTTTGATTCCATTTTGGGTGTGTCCGGTTTATTAATTGGTTCTATCGCTCTTATTCCGGGTTTCCGACTACTTCCCGATTCTATTTCGCTAATCTGTACCCTTGGTTCTTGACTTTGTATGCTTCGCCTATATGTACTTTCTTCGTTACGGAACCTTCCTCTTAGGTTCATATACCCCTGTCTATTCGTTTGCCGTTGCTGTATTGAGTTTCTATTTTCCGAATTATGATTTTGATTATTCTGTCTTTTATCAGAATATTTTTCACTTGATTTATTTTTTAACTCTGTCACGGCTAATACCTGACCTCTATTTCTTGATTTCAATCTCTCGGCTTCCCATTCTTTACCTAACTATCTGTAGCAATTCTTCGAAAGATTGGAAATCATACCTCCTTATATATGTTTTATAAATCAAGTGCACATTTTCATATGCTTTTCGCAATTCCCACTCTAATGCTTCTTTAGGGTTCAGCATTCCAAACAATTTTCTTATCTCCGTTAGATATGAACCTATGTCTTGATTTTCTCTTCGGTTACAAGCCTTAATCTTTTGACGCGTTTCTTCCATAAATCTTTCATCTAGATACGCATTTTTAAAGCTTGCCAAAAAATCATCTAAGCTACGCCATGGTCTTTTATTTATCACGAAACAGTCTTTAGCTTCCTCTTTCAATAACGCGTCTAGATTTTGTACAACTTCGCGATCATCTACCTGGTAACCTCTTTTAAACCTGACAATGTCTTCAAGAAAATGAGCAGGACTGTCTACTCTATTATTACAAAATCTAGCCGGCCAGTCCGACATTATCTCGAATGGTGTTTTCACCATACCATGATGGCAACTTGTGGCTTGGCAAGTATTTCGCCGTTGGGGTGGTTCCCTCTCTAATAATTGATCTCTCTCATCTCGCATAGTCAAAGATCTACGCGCTGATCTTTCTCTCGCGTATGGCATGCGAGATCTATTTACGCTTGTCCTATCCGCAAACGGTTACGTGATTTCGGTTTCCGTACTTTGTGTCGCTTCTTTCAAATCATCCGATCTAAAATTCTTACTACTCGGGTTTTCTCTCACGGTTCTATTTTCGTCGTACTCTAGTAATTCCGCTAATTGCCTATTATCCTCTTCCGCACAGCGACTAGTCTCTACTAATCTCTTTTGTACTCTTTCGCATTCCTCCACATGACAGTCCAACGCGTCCACCGTTGCTTTTAATTCTTTTAATTTTTCGCGATCCGAACCCTCCATTCTTCTAACACGATAATAAATTTCTTCTATTTTTTCTCTTATCGTTTCCAATTCTGCGTTAGCGTCTATTTCTTTTCCTTGTCTTGGTCTGTCAGAGTTTGTCTCTAGCAGTCCAAGAGTTTCTGTCAGGGTTCGAGTTTCCATTTGAGTTATGTCTGAGTTTCTTTCTAACGGTCTCAAAGTATTTATACGAGTCTGAGTTACGTTATGAGTTCTCGGTATCGCTCCTAATCCTATCATTTCGTTAGAATCTGGGAATCCCGTATAATCCCCTTCTAACGTGCGTCTTTTTATACTCGCGAACTCATCTTCTCTATTTCTAAGCGTACCCAGCGTTAAATCTTCTTCGTTTAAGGTGAATCGATTTCCTATTCCTGAGCTTCTACTTCACAAAAAACCTCTACATCGCGAACTAAACCCTTTATTAGCTAGAGGAATTCCCGCATTAGTCGGTGTTTCTAATCTTTCAACTTCCCCCGTCAACTCCTCTAACTCCTCACCTGTCACTTGGTTCGCTTGTCTACGCTCAGTTTCCGCCATTTTGCTTTTCCCCTTACCGGACCTCACAACCATTCCCCCTGACACCATGCTGCACTAGAGTTACCCTACTCACTTGATAGAATTTTAATCTGATTTTATTTGCCACCCGGTAGACAAAATTTTCTAAATTTTATTTCAAGATATTAATTAGACACTCAGGTATCCGAAATTTTCGTCCAAATTGTCGAGGGACGTTTATTTTCGGAGATACCGCTCGGACTAGGCTATGAGTCACCCGCTTTGACACTTCTAACGCGTCTCGCGGTCACCCTTTCGCTCGACCCGTCACTGCTTCTATTTATAAATTCACTATTTGAACCTCTATTCAACCGAAATTTCTCTTTCGGCACTTCACTTTCTCTTTTCCGAATTTTTATTCGGTCGACTTTTCTTTGTTCTCACCCCTTTTTTGGGTTTCTTTTGTTCCCCGCACTTTTACTTTCCTCGCGGTTTTTTACTTCCTAACCAGAGACACGCAGGAAAAATCTACACTTTTCGATTACACTTTGTTCTATTCTGCTACTAATATTTTCCTGAAAAGCGAAAACATCTCGCGGGAAATCACATAAAATCAATAAGTAAATTTTACAAATTTCCATATTTTTCAAGTCAGGCAAATTATATGTTTGTTCTTTTCCAAAACAACTCTTTTCTTTTGTTCTTTCTCACTGACAATTCTGGATTATAGGTTATTTAGTTGGGCGCCAAGTGTAATCTGGGATGATTATTACTAATTAAGAAGGGAAATTGGGGAAATTGCCAGTTGTGAGCGAAAAATAATTACACACAATTATTAAGAACAAAACTATATTCTACTTACTAGTACAAGCGTGGGCTTAAAAAGCCAGAAGAACAAATAACTATTTGCGCGGACTTGGAAAACTGTACCGCCACTGTGAGTCTCAAGAGATCAGAGAGAGAGTTAAGAACGTCTTGGCAGTCAGCTGTCCAGAACACAAGAGCGCGCGGTAGCCGAACGACGACTCGCAGCACCGCTGCTCGCCGGCGTGCCCCCGCCCCCACGCCTGCACGTAGGCAACCAACGTAACAGCCATGTTACAAAACAGTTGTCATTTCTACAAAAAATTTTTAAAATTTTTTTCCCTACGTCACACGATAGCGATTACCTTTCTAAATAAGCAAAAAAAATTTTTTTTTCAAACAATGCCTAATTGAGAAACTAGGTACACCATCAACAAGGATTTTCAAAAAAGGGTCCTACTCATTGGTTCATATCTCCGCCATTTAAAAATTTTTTTAATTTGTCATTGATCCAAATTATACATAAAAGTACTGTGTATATATGTATAATAACAATTATTTTAAATAATTTATGACTGCGTCAAAAAAATGCTTATTTTTATACCTATTTTCCCACGCTCCAGGGTGGTGTAACCCCTTAAGTTCTACCAGAAAATTTCTGAACTTATTTTAATTTCTTAAAATAGAGCTAATCTCGTACATTTTTTAACTGCAATGAATAACAATGTTAGCTCTCCCAAACTATACTACAAATATTGATATTTTCATAATATTTATACAAATAGTGTATGTACGAAACCGTTACGGGACACCAAGTATTGAAAGAACTTGAAATAGGTGCTAAGCAATCATTAGTAACGGCCAAGACTAACAAAGATTACGACATACTTTTGGGAAAAACAGCAATAGAAATTCTATCACGGACTATCTCTTCAAATCTCCTGGATAGAGAGTAGAGAAGTTCGTTTCGACCTCACAATCTCTCACCTATACAAACGTACTATTTTTTATAACATTTACTAGCTCTTTATATTTCCATTCAGCAAAATTCCCATAAATCCGGAATAAGTTGCGTCATTGTGAGAGAATCAGATGCAGAAATATACATTTATCACTCTCACTCTCACTATGAAGCAACGCATTGCGTCTTCATGAGACGCCACACTTAATCCACGTCAGTTGCTATCATTTCTAAGTTCCTATTTACGATTCCACTTTTTTTTTTGCGTTCCTGCAGCAGCTCTTACCATGTGTTTCCTCCTATTTTTTCCTATCCAAACTTCACCAAAATCTTATTTCACTTACTTCTTCCCAATTATCTATTTCTGTCTTTTGGTAATTTGAGACTTTCCATTTAATTAAATATTATGAATGCAGAAATTTGAATATAAAAAACTTATTAATAATAAAATCATGGATGGATAAAGTTTCACAGCTTTGAATAGAAAGGATATCAAACTTTCTGCTAATAGATAACCAAGAGATGGAAAGATATGGATTAAATGGGCAGGCAGAAATAAAGATATTTTGAAGGGCATTGACTGGGACGATGAAATTGAGAGCGTTTTGTGGATGAAATTTTGATAAGTCTAGGAGACAGAAAAACTCTTCTTCTCTTGATTACCAAATTTCTACGTTTTTTGATAGCAAAAACTCTATCCCTTTTTATAGTTTTTCGGAAAGAATGCAACCGCTTAAGACTGGGAATATTTTGCGTTTTTTATGAACTATATTAATTGTTAATCTATTTACAGAAAGTATTCATTGGTGACAAATAACAAACATGTGAGGCTCTAAGAAGGTTCCCGATAATGACCCATACGTAACAATATTGTACCTGATATTGACCCATCCGTATAATTTTTGTACCCGATAGTGACTCATACGTCATTTCTTATAAAATATATCAACGACTAAGAATGTTGTTGTTCACATCGTTTTAAACTTAATACCACCTCCCATGCGTTGCGCTCCGGCATCTGAATGGTTTCTAGTGGTGCGCAGTTTAAAATGTTAAAAATATTAATTTATGTGCAATACGCATGCGCAATTGATGTGTCGCATGCGCGATTGATGTGACATTTGAGAAAAGAAATTTGCTTGATATTGGGAACGCCTCCGGCTTGGATTTTGTTGATATTGGGAACGTTGATTGTAATAAAAATGTTAGCTCCCAAACTATACTACAAATATTTATATTTTCATAATGTTTATACAAAATAAAAAGAACATGCATTTCAGCTAACTTCATAGCGTTACCTTAATTTCTGACGTCTGCGTAACCACTGGTTACTCATGAAGTGAGCAGTAAGCCTAATGACGTACGTGTACTAACCTCAAAATATTTCAAATACGAAAAACGCGCGCTCAAGCACGCGATCGGTCTAATAAAAATAGAGTTAATCCCGTACATTTTTTAACTGCAATTAATAACAATTTTAGCTGTCCCAATTTATACTAAAAATATTTATATTTTCATAATGTTTATACAAATAGTGTATGTACGAAACCGTTACGGAACACCAAGTATTGAAAGAACTTGAAATAGGTGCAAATCAATCATTGGAAACGGCCAAGACTAGCAACAAGGATTACGACATCCTTGTGGACAAAAAAAAAATAGAATAAATCCTATGTCGGATTATCTCTTCAAATCTCCTGGATAGAGATTAGAGAAGTTCGTTTCGTTTGTGACAAATAACATAAATATGTGAGACACTAACAGGGTTCCCGATAATGACCCATACGTAACAAAATTATACCTGATATTGACCCAACCATATAATTTTTGTACCCGTTATTGACTCGTACGTCAATTTGTATAAGGAGGGCGGTACTTTCCACAACTGAGTTTGAGAGGCGTGGCCTATTACATATATATATATATATATATAAGGTAGCGGAAGTAACCGCTGTAACTAAGAATCAATTTTTTATGCAAAATAATGTGTATATAATGAAAAGCTTTGTATACATAGGCTGTATATGAAGCAAAGTATTATTTAAAGCAAAGAGTATATTTGGTCGCTGAACTAACCGCTGTACATATATATATATAATAATTAAACATAAGAAATTAGAACATAAGATAAAGAGGCAAGAGAAGAAGTACAGATCAATATTCAATATTAAAGAATCGAAGAACTTTGTTCATTATTGTAAAACATCAATTCTTAGAATGAACGTGCTATGATACAGATTAGCAGCGCGCGGGCCGTAATACAGATTTGCAGCGAACGTGCCATAATACAGATTTGAAAAGATCACACCCACTTGCAGGAAATGATCTACTATATAAACCCCAGATTAACCCCTGGTGGTCAACATTTGTTTCCGACCAGTTAAACTATTAACACTGTCTCGTGACCGAAGCACCTTAACTAGGCAAGGCTCCCCTTAAAGAATCGACGATCGCAATCAATTCACGTTATTAGTATCTGTAGTGAACAAAGTTCCTTCGACTAAACGCTAGTACGGTCGTCGTATAAGTCGTTTATTTTCTACTCACGGTGAGTTCTCTTGGGCGAAGTAATAAAGTACTTCTCAAAGACAGTAGTCGTGTTTGAGTTAAATAAAAGAACTTACGAGTGGATTTGATCTCTGATATGGTTCGTGCATCGCTCGACCAGTAAGTGGAGTGACATTAAGTGTTAGCCCTTACTCTAGCAACCTTTAACTCTGCGTGAGGATCTTGCCGTCGTCCTCCGATTGATAGAGACGCAAGCGACAACCCTTATTTCTTCTCTTGCCTCCTCAGCCGAGAAGTAGCGTAAGTTTTTCTGTATCAAATTTCTGTACTCATTTAAATATCTTTGTTATAATAAATTACATTTTCGTCAAAATCTTAATATTTCATTTGAATAACACAATCCCCATAGGATTGTTAGTGACAACGTAACCACAATAAAAATAAAGTCAGGCCTTACCACCCTGACATAATCAGCAAACTCATCCTTCCTTAGCCTATTTTAATAAAACATCTACCCTTCGCTCGGGCCGTAACAGCTAGGGTTTTTGAAGGCAAAATAGGGGAAATTTAAAGTTTTTTGATAGCAAAAAAGGAAAGGGGAAATGAATAAAGGGCTGTGACTCACCAGTTTTTCGAAAAATTACTTTTATAGTCCCAAAAGAGCGTGAGATTATAACATGACAAATCCGGCGGATATTTTAACTTCCATGATGGAAGAAACTAAATATTGACAGCTGTTAGGTGACTGAAGGTGCAGTCCCATCTCGGCAGAAAACGTCGGCGTAAAGTAGAAACTCAGGAGAGTGACAGAGACAAATAGATCTGTCTATCTCTGTCACTCTCATGAGTTTTTGCTTTACGTCGACATAGACCTTTTCATTTAAGAGCTGAAGTTCAGACGACGCCATGACACTGCGCGCGCTTTTAAATGATTCGAGCTTATTTTAGTAAAAATGTACACGTCAGTACCAAATTATACGGTAAAACTTACTGAAAAAGATGTTCCCGGTGCAGAATTATTATACAAAAAGGTAGAGAAGAACACCATTTGTCATTCAAACAGATAGTTAAAGTGCCGAAAACAGAGCATCAAAGGGAAAAAGCAACAACTTGTTGACCGGTATGTTGGTTATGTTTAGGGCTATTAATACCTGTCATTCTAATTTTATTTGGGGAATATATTTTACCATAATAAGTAGGTATCTCTAATGAATAAAATGAAAGTATATATACATTTAAGTTCTACCAGAAAATTTCTGAACTTATAATAATTAAATTATATTAAATAAGATTTGAGACTGCATTTAATAGATTGAATAAAGATTCTGCAATCTGCATGTAATACATACCTGTATTATTCGTAATGATTTTGTTATGATAAATAGATCATGGTAAATGTAAATATAAAATTATTGTTCTGTATTTAAATAAAAAATATTAAACGGAAAAAAATTATTTTTAGAGTAAAATGGTGTATCGAGAGAGGAGTTGTGCTGGACCAGTATGTAGATTGAGGACAATGGTTACAGATAAAATCGATGCAAGGAAATGACATCTCAACAAATTTTAAAACAGTGCCTGCTTTTCCAAAGGAAAATTGGATGCCTTTTCTGATTT
Source organism: Synergus gifuensis (assembly GCA_904066015.1). Classification (NCBI taxonomy): domain Eukaryota; kingdom Metazoa; phylum Arthropoda; class Insecta; order Hymenoptera; family Cynipidae; genus Synergus; species Synergus gifuensis. The sequence goes on along the minus strand of CAJFCO010017481.1, from coordinate 10,856 downwards.
ACCAAATTCCAAGCACTTTTAATGATGGACATATATTTATGTATCTCGTTTCCTCATGTACACTTGAGAATAAGAAAGAAAACGAGAGTAGTGATGAAAAAGAAAGTTACCAAGATTTTAGCACTGGTAAATCATTGAGAAGAGCTGAGCTGTACTTTAGCAGTGGCCATGTGACAAATCTTGAGGATTCTTCAATGGGTCCATATTATTGTGTCCAGTCTAAGGTCTTAGCTTCTTTTCAAAAGAATGTACGCTACGTCGTGCGAATAATGCTTCTTGGAAAAACTGGAGAAATAATTAAAGGACAATGCCAATGCAAGGCATCAGCAATGGGGCGACGTAGTCATGTGGCAGCTGTTTTATATGCTATACGTGACTACATGAAAACATGTGAAAAGGAGAACATATCTCCAACAAGTAAGTTGTGTGCTTGGAACCAAGGTCGTAAAGAAAAGGAGCCTGTGCAAGCTGGGAAGAAGCAATATAAGTATAAGAAATCAGAAGTCACGAAATAAATGTTTGACCCACCTTTGCCAGAAAATATAATTTCAAATAAAAAGGAATCTGCAGATAAAGTTTCAAATTTTCTCGAAGATTTGGAAATATATTCATTCAAAAAACAGACTCAGTCGCAGACCTATTATCCTTCTGCCTGGGAATTGCTGTTGAAGCCGCCATATGAAGACTATATCTTAACTTTCGACAGATACCAAATCTTACTGATGCAAGTAAAGCAATTGAAAGACGCTCTTGAATTTGGTGTAGAGGGTCCTAAAGAAATTACAGATAATATACAGCAGTCGGAAAAATGGAAGCAATATAAAAAATTACTTGTAACTGCAGGAAACTTGAAAACATACGTTTTACCAAAAACTGGTTGTGAAATATTTCATTAGTTGAACGAAATTTATGGGCAGATCAGTCGATTGATTTTGTTCCTGCTTTGAAATACGGAAGAGATAATGAAAAAAACGGCTTGCAAGAATACATATCGCAAAATGAAGATTTTGAAGTTAAAGTTGAAACTACAGGTTTGTGGATAAATCCAACTTTTCCAGGTTTAGGAACATCACCAGATGCACTTGTACAGTCTGTACCACAAGAGCGTATACACAATAACAGACAGACCTGTGGGTAAGAGGAGGCTTGCTCTGGGGGTTTTCGATAGTGGGGATAGTCCTTTATTTCGTCATCTAATAGACCATCCAGTGGTATTTATTGTTTGAAGCATAATAGTGAAAATTCAACATGAGTGCTCTATTTTGGAAACGTTTCGAAGTGGTATTTTTGTGTTCGCATCCAAAAGGCCCTAAAATGTCTTATAAAGAGGCTGCTAACTATACTGGACGGTCAAGGGCATTCGTCCAGAAGTGGGTTACGAGGTTTAAGACCACGCAAAATGTGGATTATCTTCCAGAGCGCGGTAAAACTCGAGTAACAACATAACGCGAGGATAAGGCCATCATAAAGCTGTTCGAAACGAATTCTCAACTGACTCTGCGACAAGCTCAAAAAGAGCTTTTGAAAAAGAAAGTAAAGGTGAGCCTAATGACAATAAAACGCCGCTTGCAAGATTCGGGACTCGGATGGCGAGGCACTCTACAGAAACCGCTGCTCAGCCAACAAGACATAGAAAAACGAATGGCGTGGGCCTCAGCACATATCGATATGGAGTGGAGCAATGTATTCTTCACCGACGAAGCATCGTTCTGGTCATGGATACACTCTACCCTAGTAAAAATGCCGAATAAGAAGTATATAGAAACCGATTATATAGTGCATAGGATCCAAATGCACCTCTATATGATTCTAAATGGATGTTACAAGGTACTTTTATTGCAATTTGATCCTAATTGGTTTTATTCGGTTTTAATCTACTTTCAAAAAAATTTTCTATTTGGTCTATTAGGATCTTAAGTGGTTTCAAGATCAAAAAATATTTATTTTTTAAAATTTCCTAATAGGTTCTAATCGGTTCTAATAAAGTAACCGTTTATTAAAAATGTTATAAAGTACAAAATTGCATCTCTAGTAGGTTCTATTAGGTTTCTTAGTGGTTATTTGAAATTCAAAGTTCAGATTTGAAAGCGGTTCTATTAGGTATCTACTTGGTATATTTTATCGAGAGATGCACAAGTACAAAATTTCTTCCCTAGTAGGTTCTATTAGGTTTCTTAGTGGTTAGTTGAAATTGAAAGTTAAGATTTGAAAGCGGTTCTATTAGGTATCTACTAGGTATATTTTATCGAGAGATGCACAAGTACAAAATTTCTTCCCTATTAGGTTCTATTAGGTTCTTAGTGGTTATTTGAAATTCAAAGTTCAGATTTGAAAGCGGTTCTATTAGGTATCTACTTGGTGTATAAATAAATAAATTAGGTACCAATTAGGATCCAATCAGTCATAAATTACCATTCCGAATACAAACACTTTAGATCCTAATCAAAACCACATCAGAAATTAATACGCACCAAGTAAAACCAATTAGAAACCGAATAGAAAAACCGATTAGGTGCCAATTAGGAGCAATCAGTAAAAAATTACCATTTCCGTATACAAACACTTTAGATCCTAATCAAATCCACATAAGAATTTAATATGCACCTAATAAATGCGATGAGAAACCGAATAGAAAGGAGATGAATCCTAATAAGATCCAATTAGAAAGTTTTTATTTACCGTATATAACCACATAGGACCCAGAACAAACCCCGCTTTAAAACCTAATAGAAACTAGTAGAAACCACGACTTATCAGGTTTCTATTGTGATTCTATTAGGCATTTTTACTAGGGTAGGCGTGCCTGGTCTCGTCGTGAAGAGCCAGTGTTGCAACGCACTGTTAAACACCCGATAAAGGTGCATATTTGGGGTTGCTTCTGCGAGCAAGGATTTGGCTCTTTATGCGTGTTCACAGGGAACCTTAACGCCGAAAGAATGAAAGGACTATATCAGCGAGGCTTGTTACCTTCTGCCAAAAAGTTTTTTGGCAAGGGAACCGATGGCTGGGTCTTACAGGAGGATAACGACCCCAAGCATCGCAGCCGCCTCTGCACACGCTGAAAAGAGGAAAATGGCATCAAGACCTTGGATTGGCCTTCACAGTCTCCTGATGCCAATCCGATTGAGAACGTGTGGTCAATCATGAAGATTGACCACAAGCTTTTCAAGCTTCAGCGGAAACGTGTGTTCAACCTGCAGCAGCTGTCTTACCAAATTCGTCAAATATGGAGGTCGCTTCCTGCAACTTATGCCCGAAATCTCGTGGAAAGTATGCCAAGACGATTTCAAGCTATATTCGACAAACATGGAGACTGGACGATTTATTAGGTACTGACGAGAAAGTACATTTGATGTACTTTAAAGTACTATTGGCTTTTTTTTTAAATCTATAAGTCCAACTCACAGATCTGGTGTATACGCTCTTGTGATACAGACTGTATATGATCCTAGAGAAGAGTTTCCATTTGGATTACTAGAGATAAAGTGTCCAAAGGTTCTTGAAGAATTGAAACCTGCAGAGATTGACAAATTGAAGCCTTCGCAAAAGTCATCATTTTGTTGTAAAATGATTGGCGATGATTTAGTGCTGAAAAAAGAACACAAATACCATTATAAAATGCAGCTTCAAATGGCCATCACGGAACGCTTGTGGTGTGATCTTCTTTTTGGACACGACAAGGAATTCATGTGCAACGAATACGCTTTGATACCGACATGGCGAGTGATATCACTACCAAAGCAATAGCGTTTCATGAAAATATTTTGTGTCCAGAATATTTTGAAATGAGAGTTCCCAGAAACTTAATGCCATTCAATTTAGCAACCGAAAATTTCTGAAATCGTTAAAAAATCTTTTTATAAATCAATATTATAAGGAGTCTATACCAGTTCTCTTCTCTTTAAAAATATTTATTATAGATTAAAAAGTTATTAATATAAAAAATTTTTATATTTATTTCCTTTAATGTGATAAACAATGCTGTGATCAACAACTTTATACATAGGAAATATGATCTCTTATATAATAAGTTCTGAATGTTTCATAAAAAAAATTGACTGTGGGATAATGAATACAAATGTTTAACATTCAAGTTACGAATATGTATGTAATGTGTATTTTATTTCTAAATGTTACATTAAATTGTGTTACATACTTTAAAAAATAAATAAAAAGTTTTTAAGTATTTTACTAAATATAGTTTCATTTATATTACGTTGACAGAGAAGTTTAAATTCTGATTTCTTAAATGAGATATGAATTCCCTTTTTGGGTTTCGTAAAGACCTTTGTTTTTCCAATTCATTTTTTTTTTAAAGATTATATACTACAATCAGAAAATGAAGAAGTTTACAAATTTTATATTAACCACCTGATTAGTGCATTAGGATTCTTGGCTGAAGTAGTCATTAACTACTATAGGCTTTTGAAAACTTGTTAAACAAGCGCATACAAATACTATTTGTGATACCATTCCCCTCATGTTCAAAGGAAAAACATGTTGCAACAAACGTAATTTTTTTAATCTTCCAATTGCCTGTTCGACGTAAATTCACTGTTTTGCTATGATTTTAGTATTCACTTCTTCTGAGGGGGTCAAAAAATTTCTATTCCTTAAAAATGGTGGAATATTTAGAAGAGCTCGCTTTTTCTCAAGAACATCATTAATTGTAAAGCCTATGTCAGCTAAAACTAAGTCTAGAGCATTAAGTTTATCTGTAATGTTTGATTGAATGACAAGCTCTCGATCAGATATTGAACCCTCGAAAACATCAGAAACAAAGGAAATAATACCATTCGGTGTGATGCCAATTAAAACCTTAAATGTAGTATGTGCTTTGTACTGAGAGTACAAATTGCCTTGATGTTAAAAATTTCTTGGGATTTGACAAAAAAAACTCAGTGCAATCTAGTATGACTCGGATATTTTTAAACTCTTTAAATACTGACGGCAAATTTTGTGCTATTTGTTCACGAGACGGAAACTTTCTGGGCTCCAAACGGGTTTTAAACTCCAAATACATGCACTGTATCCACGTATTAAATATTTTTGAAACGTAACTAACTGAGGCATTAAATCTGTAAGCAATATCTTCCACAAGTAGGCCTAATCGTAAACGTATCAGAACAATAATAAATTCTTGTACAATCATGAATCTATGATTTCTGAAAGTGTCGCTTCTCCTTTTTCTTGAATTAAAATAATTCATGTTTAGGCAAGCCGGAGTCAACAATTTTAGCAAAATAAAAATCTGAGCAAAATCCAATCCGGTATAAAAAGTACATTTCTTACCATCTTTTTTTAAAGAATTTTCGAAAACATCAATGGCACATCTTTTCTGTCTAACTTTCGATGGTATAGTATTTACAAATTCATTGTTCTCATTAAAAACTGGAAAATCTTTGGGCGTCTGTATTCCAAGATCTTTTTGTACCATTTTCAAGGGACAGGCGTTTTTATTCTCATCACATGCACAAAAACACGTTGCTTCTGTTTGGGTCCCTCGTGAATTTTTATCACATTGCGTTTGAATTTCTTGTGTGTTTGTTGTACACGATTCTGTCTGAGTTTCTTGTGAATTTACAGCAGAAAACTGTGTCTCTAGTTCACAAATAGCATTCAACTCCTTTTCTTCATTTACAGACAATTTTCTGCAATTTATGTCGAACGTGGCCTCTATTGTTTCAATATTAATATTCGAATTCTGTCAATAAGGAAAAATATTTTGTTAAAATTTAAAACATATTTGTTCATTCTCATTAAACGTCTTGTATCCAAGTTTTGTTTCAAAATTCTATTTCCCCATTTTACTCAGTACATATTTGAATTAGATATTACTTCGCTCTGTAGCACCGCTCACTTTTTAAATAGAAATATGCGTATAGAGCGAAAAAAAGTATAATTTTGAGATAGAACTTGGATCAAACGCCCTTAAAATGTAAAACTTGAATATAGTTAAAGAAAATTTGAGCAGATAATGAAATCTTTGTTACAAAATATTTATAATCCTTGCGAGTTTTAATAGGTTCTAATAGGATTGAAAATTGAAACTGCATTCAAAATCTATGAAAACAAACATTATGTTTCCAAACGCAGTGAAGTTTTTCTTAGAGAACATTTTCTACATAATAAGTATAATTTCATAAAAAAAAACATTATACCTGCTGAACTATATGGTCCATTTCATCCAGTTTCTGTTTTTTATTATATTTTATCTCAAGGGACTCTCTGAGTTTTCCGCCAAACAGTAACTATAAAAAAAAGGATTTATAATTATAAATAACATATTTAAAAAGTAGACTTATGTTTTAAATCGAAAAATACTTTGTAAAATTTCTTGCACGTTTACATATGACAGTCAGAATTACTTCTTTCTACCACAATATAATTAATTTTTCATTTTTACCTTAAAATTTTGTTGTTGGGTCTTGCTTGTCACGGGGTCAGGAAACTTTTAGTTGGACCACTTTTTCCAACAAAATGCAGTGAGCAAATATAAGTATTTTTGTTTACATTTTTGATACTACAAAAGTACTCGTCCCTACGCGCACATAACCTCACCCACATATCACACTTTTTGCATTCTGTACAATTTTTAATGTGTTTTTTCAATAAGGCGTCTGTAACTTTACCTTTTCGAAATTCCAAACAGGGTTTTGGGAACGAAATAAAATAATAATTCGAATCTAAGTACGACTTGTACCGACTGTCACTTTTACAATTTCCAAAACAACACTTCTTATCTGCACCAAATGTTTTGCTTTTGGATGCATTTTCTCCTAGTATATTTCGCGCTTGCGCAGTATCGCTTCCTTAAATGAAAAGGTCTTTTTTCTGCCGACATGGGACTGCACCTTGATAGTCACTGAGCGGCCTGAAAGCTTAATCCCACAGTTGGGTAAGTAAAATAGGTAAATTACATGGTATTTTACTTACCCAACCGTGGGCTTCAGCCTTCATGCCGCTCAGTGACTATCAGTCACCTAACAGCTGTCACTATTTAGTTTCTTTCATCATGGAAGTTAAAATGTCCGCCGGATTTGTCATGTTATAATCTCACGCTCTTTTGGGACTATAAAAGTGATTTTTCGAAAAACTGGTGAGTCACAGCCCTTTATTCATTTTTTCTTTCCTTTTTTTGCTATCAAAAAACTTTAAACTTTCCCTCTTCTACCTTTAAAAACCCTAGCGAATATCCATCTGAAAAGTTGACAGAATTAGACAGGCGCGCAACAAGGGTCTCAAAACAGTGGGTGTCGGCCTACACATTAAAACTAAATAAAAGAAAAAAAAAACAAAAAAAAAAAAAAGGAATTCAAACCCTCAAAAAGTGCGTTTAGTGTGGAATTTTATTATCCATGTAATAATTTTGACACCCACGCATATTGCAAGTACGGTACAACTTATCGAAGAGCTCGCTCATGGGCAGTTAGGGGTAATAATTCCGAGAAATAGGGGGCCCCCACTACTGGGCGTCGAGCTCGGAAATTGTGTGTGTGTACGAAATGTGTGTCTTGGGTACGTAACCTGTAAAAGAGCTCGCGGCCGGCGTCGATGAAAACGTAGCGTCTTAAATTGATTTTTGATTAAATACGACTGTTTATAGCGCACGTACATATTAAAATATGTACCAGGTCTGGAAGTACGAAACCGGAATTTCCCTATAGATGATGCTTGCCATCAGTTTAGGGACCGTATGACCGCTTCTGGTGCGCCATCTTCTCGCTCTAGGAGCAGAGAAAGATTTTTAGTAGACAATAACCCAAGTTCGACATAGCAGTGAATGTACGACAAGTTTCAACATGTCGAGTTTTGTGCCTACAAATTACGATTTGCGGACATCATTCGTTTTTTGTTACCACTTAAAGAAAACTGCTGCAGAATCTCATCGGATGCTTGTTGACGCATACGGTGACCATTCTCTGGAGAAAACACAGTGTTTTGAGTGGTTTAAAAAATTCAAAAGTGATAATTTTGATGTGACGAACGAAGATCGTGGAAAACTACTGAAAAAGTTCAAAGACGATGAATTGCAAGCCTTACTCGATGAAGATGATTCTCAAACTCAACAAGCACTCGCAGATCAGCTGAATGTATCGCAGAAAGCCGTCACCCTTCGTTTGAAAGCAATGGGAAAAATTCAGAAAGTCGGAAAATGGGTTCCGCATGAACTCAACGAAAGGCAGCAAGAAAATCGGAAAATCACCTTCCAAATTCTACACGATAGATTCAAACGGAAGTCATTTCTCCATCAAATCGTGACAGGTGATGAAAAGTGAATCTATTTTGAGAATCCTAAGCGTCGGAAGTCGTGGGTGAATGCAGGCGAACCATCGACATCCAGTGCAAGACCCAATCGCTTTGGAAAGAAGACAATGCTGTGCGTTTGGTGGGATCAGAAAGGTGTTATCTACTATGAGCTGCTAAAACATGGTGAAACTGACAACACGAATCGCTACCAACAGCAAATGATCGATTTGAATCAAGCTTTGCAAGAAAAACGCCCGTAATATCGAAGGAGACAACACAAAGTGATATTTATTCACGATAATGTCCCATCACATACAGCAAAACGGGTCAAGGAAACGATCCAGGCGTTCAGTTAGGAGCTACTGGCTCATTCCGCTTATTCTCCAGACTTGGCTCCGTCGGATTACCATCTGTTCGCATCGCTGGGCCACGCTATCGATGAACAACGATTCATTTCGTACGAAAACGTCCGAAAATGTCTGGATAACTGGTTCGCTTCAAAAGACGAAAACTCTTATTGGCGGGGCATTCATCACCTACCGAAGAGGTGGGAAAAATGTGTAGAAAGCGAGGGAAATTAATTTGTATAAAGTACTTTTGACCATTTTCATATACTAGACGTGTAATTTTTGCAAAAAAATTCCGGTTTCATACTTCTAGACCTGGTATATATTATATTTTAATTTAAAATGAAATTATAATTAGGTTCCACTCGGCTGCGAGCTCTTTTGCAGGGTTTGCGCCCAATTTTCGAGGCAGCGTGAGTAGGGTTCGTAGTGGGAGAAGCGTCCGAGCTCATTAAGGCCTTTGGAGCTCTTAGATTGTACTGTAGGTGTACTCGAATTACTGTCTGGATGTCCTAACACCCAAAACTCCGTGCTTGTTGCGCCCCTGGAATCTAAATTTTTCTACATGAATGTTTTTCAAATTCAAGGAAACAGTCATTCTTTTCAGTTCGGCGGAAGCTCACACTTCCAGACACTTTGGAATAGAGTAACATGCTTTCATTCCAAACGAAAATGGGCAACTGCAACTGAAAAAATTTCTATTTGAAACAAAGTATGGTCTATTTCCTAAGAAAAACGAGAGGCCTACTGTTCTAAAAAGTCAAAAAAACGCAAAAAAGAGACGGACAACCTAAAATCAAGAATACAGTCATGTGCACCAGTCCGTGCTCCCTACCAACGATACTTTTGGGTGAGAGGTTTGCTCCAATCAAGCCACATATCTCCGATACAATCAGTCGACCCAAAATGGGCTTGAAAAATAAGAAATATTGATTTTTTACATTCTCATCAGAGAAGGTATTAGATTTGTGTAAAATTTGACCCCCCCAGTTTTGTCAAATGTCCACATTTTGGGACCCCCTGAACCTGAAAAACGTGTTTTTACGAATGTGTCTGTCTGTCTGTCTGTGTGTCTGTAGATTTTTAGTTTGTGAGCACGATAACTTTCGAAAGAATTGACCGATTGGATTGTCCCTTGGTATACTCTTTTAGTGTCCTAAAATGAAGGTCAAGTTCGTTGGCCAGCCATTCTGGATAAAAATTCAGAAAGTGGGAGCATTTTGAAAAATTTTGAAACCACTTTTTTTTTAATCTAAAAATTCTAATGACGTACGTTCGTAGTACTCAAAAATTGGAACAATTTTTCTTAATGACTTTTTGGGATAAAAAAAAATTGAAAGACTTATAACATTTTTAAAATCCAAAAAAATGAAAGAAAACATAAATTAGAAGCCAAACAACGCACGATATGAAAAAAAGTCTAAAGATAAAAAATGTTTCTTTTTGAACGCCCTATAGGATACGCATAACAACTTTTTGAATTTCCTTAAAAAATCAAAAATTCAAATTTTGAGCCAAAAAACGCGAGATGCAGAGAAAATGATAAGAAACATAATTATTCGCCTTA
>CAJFCO010017477.1:39616-63097 GCA_904066015.1 Synergus gifuensis | reverse complement strand
TTTTTTTGTGTTTTTTTTTGGTTTTTTAAAAATATCTCAAAAACTATATGAGATATCGAAAAAACAAAAACACCAATGGATTCTGCGTTAAAAAACGCATCGCAATCATGTATCACTTTTCGTGAAAAAATTTTTTTCACCCTTTTATCACACGATTTGTGATTTTTCGAAAAAATTTTTAACTCAAAAAAACTCAAAGATTTGAGATCAACGAAAAAAACGGAGGTCAGATTTGGATTCAGCACAGAAAACTACCATGGAAATGATATATCTCGTCCCAACCCGACATAGGTCATATTTTGTTGTCCAGTGATATCTACAAGGAAGAAATAGGATCAGCTTATCTGTATGATGAAGAATGGACTCTCTTAATCAGCGTAAACCTCACAGGAACAGATGATAGAATCAACACAATATTTGCAAACTTAGATTGGCTCAGAAATGAATGCAACCACTTCCCTGAAGAATTTGAGCTTCAAACATTTATTTCACGCTTCAAGAGACTAAAAACAAAAGAAATTTTGTTACACAACATTTTAGGAAAACCCTGCCATAAACGTGGATTGTTCAATTTCGTAGGAGATCTGTCAAAATCACTATTTGGAACACCAGTTGAACGTAATTTACAGTTGATAAACAAAGAATTTGATCAGGTATTTAATGAAAACAAAGTTATGGCACAAACCATAAAGAACCATACAAAAATTATAAAATTGCTACTCGACTCCTCCTCACAAAACTACAAAAACACAGCTAAAAACTTAGAACGCGAAACCCAACTTTTTAAAATTTTATAGAAATTATAGATAATAACACTAAATCACTATTCATACAAAAAAAATTAATAACAGTAGGAATTCTTATCGATGAATTAAGCGAAGATTTAGACACAGCAATAAATGCTGTTCATTTTGGAAAACATGGCATTGTACACCCACAAATATTAACTCCAAGCATGTTCACGGAAACACTTAAAGAATTTTAAATTACTTATAAAACCCGATACCACATCGATAATAATCTAGAAAACATCCAGCACGTTATGGATACTAGCACGATCAAAATTGCCGTTATAAAAAATCAGCTCTTATATATTATTAGAATTCCCGTTATAAACAACGAAGAAATGAAAATTGTTAGAATAATTCCTATACCTGCAAAATTAGGCACCGGATATGTTAGTATTATACCAGAGCATGAATATTTATTAGTTAAACATGGTTATAGCTTCTCCCCGATCGACAAAAACGAATTAGAGAAATGTAAATGGATTAATGATTATAGGATATGTAGAAGACAACAACCCGATTTTATTCTTTACACTACAGATAACTGCAATGCGGACTTAATAAAAAATGTACAAAAACATTGCGTCACTTCACCTTTCGCTCTTAGCACAGAAACTTTCGTCAAAACAAGCAATGGTTACATTATTATATTAACTACAGAAACCTCTGTCGACTTCGTTTGCGAGAATGAAATATATAATAAGAAATTAGTAGGAACATTCTCTGTATCAGGAGATAAATGTGAAGTAATGACGGACAGAATTAAACTACCATTAAATTTAAGCAAAAATATCACGAAAAGTTATGACGTCAAAATAAACTACACTATTAATTTCAATAATAAAGAAATACACTTGCTAAATGAAAAATTGATAAAGTTACCTTATATTCTTGACATTAATCACTTACGAGATGCTAGAATAAGTCTTGATGAGAGTAATAATCTCCTGGATGATATTCAAAACCGTCGAAGAATTAAAACCTGGACAGAAAATGCTACGACTACTCTTCAATACTTAGGTTATGCATGTATAACACTCGTACTTTTATGTGGTTTATATAGAGTGAAATGTCTGCATTGCGCAACAGAATTGCTTAGACATTGTATCAGAAATTGTTATAACAACTGCAGTTTTGGTAATCAAGCTCTTATGCAGCATATCAACAATCAAAATGGCGTACCTTTCTCACGACAAGGAACTGATAATGTAAATTTTACATTAGAAACAAATCCCTGTAACACGAGTTTTATATCAGAAGCTAACACTAGTGATACGAACATTATACTGGAAACTAACATTGATGATGGACAAATTGTAACGGAAACTAAGCCTATTAGAATATGGAAAAAGTAATTTTTTTTAGAGGACCAAAAAATGTCTAAGTCGAGGGGTGTAACAGCATTTTCAACTATAAGCTAATATTTATATGCTGATGAAGCTCTTATCCCCTCCGTATCTCGTGAAACGTGCGGGGCCAGGTACTAATGCGAGCAGTCCCACCGCATCAGTTCTACTTTATATGTAATTAGTGAAACACATAAATTAAATCTCGTTCTGAGTAATAAATAATTACATTTATAATAGTATTTCTATTATTTTACTTTGGACCCGTTACAGAAGCTTATGAAAGGAGAATTTCTTGTGATGAGACGAATCAATTCATCTACAATATTAATGCATTTAATTGAATATAAAGGAAGTTATTGCTATTTCTAATTTTGAAAAATTACATTTTCATTTATAAATTTCAAAATAACCACAATTCAAAGATGCAAATGTTACGAAGAAAACGATTTATTTCATAAGATATTATAGGAACATAGATTGGTTTAATAAAATTAATCAAATGAAATTTCAATACAAGAAACAATTCTTATCATTCTTCATTTGTTTATTAATATTTATTGACATTTATGAAATTATTTATTTTCAATGTAATAATTAATGATTACCTATTTTAAAGTAAATTACATTATAAATGAATCATTTTTATTGTGAAAAATTTCTTTTATAAGTATAAAATAATTATACTAATAGAAATAATTTGTCATATTGTCAAATAATATTTTTTAAATTCTTTTCAAAGTTATATAAATTTAGTTTACCTTACACAACCGTCCGTCACTAGCCACTACTTTTTGCCATCTTTCGGGCACTTGTCGGATACCATCTCGAAAAAACGATGCGATGCGACTTTTGAGGCGATCCACGAATCGATCCATTCTTTGCCTTCTTCATAAAAGTGGAAATGCTGCTCAGCTAGGCCATGTGCCATCGATCGGACTAAATGGTAGTCGGAAGGAGCAATGTCTAGACAGTACGGCGGGTGAGGTAAGACCTCTCATTTTAGGGTTTCCAAATATGTCTTGAGGGGTTTTGCGACATGTGGCCGAGCATTGTCATGTTGCAGGATAACTTTATCGTATCTCTCTTGGTACTGTGGCCGTTTCTCCTTCAATGCACGTTCGATACCGTTCGATACCGATCCCCTGTGATGGTTTCAATGGCTCATAATACACCACACCGAGCTGGTCCAACCAAATGCAAAGCATAACTATGGCATAACCTTGGTGTTACGAACCAATAATACAATTTTTGAGAAAAAAAGTCCGGAAAGAAATTTATAAAGAATCATTTAAGGCAAGTCGGAGAATAACAGAAAAGAAAAAGATTGAGTGAATTATAATGAATCGATCTTTTAAATTATTTATGCGGGATTTCGTGATCACCTGTCCTCATCCGAGGATAAAAGCTGTTATCATATGGGAGAAATAAATATAGAAAAACAAATGTAATTTATAAACAGAATTTATATTCTGAAACCCCCAAAGTTAAACCCCATAAATAGGAACAATCGATTGTATAGTTTTGATAAGGTTTAAATTCAAGGTTAATGTGGTAAAAAAAGTTGGAATTGGTAGAAGAGTTTGGAACGATACAGTTTTGTTTCGCTTACCTATCTCCTAGCGTAGCTTATTATCTACCACTAGGGATGAAGCGGAGAAGGCAGAGCACTGATCCGTTTTATCCCTATTGGGCCGTACACGTTTTCTTTATTTGAGGCGTTATCGCGAATGTTAACTCTAGTTCATTCAGAATTATTCTCTCACTCACTCGCAAATAATAATTCGTCTCCCTCGCTTCGCTGTAATTCACTAGATTCACACAAAAATCATATTAGTTGGCTTTTAACCAAAATGCATGAGGGCAATTAAATCCCAACACCCTTTTCTAAATGTTTTTATATGAGCCCGGGGACTTATTCAAAGAATTTCAATTCTTGCTCGTTTTGAGATTCGAGCCTGAATTGGAATTCTGTGTAGGTTTAAATTTAAAATTAGAGAACAATACAGTATACCCCTCTACGGAGCTGAGAACTCTAAATTGCACTTTCTAGGACCGAATGAATATTAAAAACTCTATTTCTCACTTTCCTACGATTCACAAATTCGTTTATGCCTAGAGGTCACAATGACTATCGACATACTATAGAATCTGATAAATTCGGCGGAATTGGCCTAGAGGTCACAAAGACTATCGACAAGAGAAATAAAATTTCAAATCCTTCATATGTCTAAACTTCGAGCAAGTTGCGCGGCGTAATTTAGCTATTTCCCGCACTGCACGTTTTTGATTCGTAACCGAATTATAAACACGAATTTTCTCTCCTATGTCTTATAAATTTATTTATGCCTAGAGGTCACAATGACTATCGACATACTATAAAATTTGATAAAGACGGCGAATTTGGCCTAGAGGTCACAAGGATGATCGACAAGAGAACTGAGTTTATATTATTTAAGGAAAACACTAAGAATTATGTTGCTGTTGCGAGAAAATAGTCCCTAAGATCAGCCAAAGTTTCCCTGCTAATGATTAAATTGGTAAATATGAGAGCTTGGGGAACTTTGATCTCTTTTCGAGATGAATTTTGAGGATTTTACGTCCCTCGCGATGTTGGCGAGACGGGCGCCGATTTTCCGATTTAAATTATAAAAAGGGGATGCTTCCTAACTCGTAAAGAAGTCCCGTCAGACTGCCCAGAGCAACTGAATTTATGATGCCCGTCGTAAGTGTGCGAAAAATATATGACCAATTATTTCGTAAATCCAGTTCATACTTCGAGGCTTGCTTAATGTTTCATCACCGAGGTGTCACGTTGACAGCTCGAGTTACTGCTCCTACCAGTTGCCTCAGTAAAATATTCTTAATGTATTTAATTCATATATTGAGGTCTTCACTTGCGAAATTTATCGATCTAATCTCGCAAATGACATTTTAAAGAAATAATGATTTATAAAAAAAAGAATATTTTTTTAGAGGGTTGGTACGTAACATTGGCAACGTCAATATTCAGTCTGGCCGTTGACGTAGAGGCATGTCCAGATATTCCCCATGATTTTCTGCGCTTGGGATTATTTAGTAGTGGATCCATTTTTCGTCGCCGGTCACAATGCGATGTAAAAACCTCTTCCTATTCTGTCTTTGAAGCAGCTGTTCACAAGAAAGGAAATGGCGTTCAACGTCTCTCGGCTTCAATTCATAAGGAACCCAATTTCCTTGCTTCTGAATCATTTCCATGGCTTTGAGGCGTTTCGAAATTGCTTGTTGAGTGACTCCCAATAATTTGGCTAATTTTTCTTGAGTTTGGCACGAGTCTTCATCAAGTAGTGCCTCCAGTTCGGTATCTTCGAAAATTTTCTTTCTTCCACCGCCATGCCGCTGCTCGACATCAAAATCACCACTCTTAAAGCGTTTAAACCACTCTTGACACTATGAAATGTTTGACCTGCCTATTTCAACCGACACTTACCGCTGCAGCCATCTATAGAAAATCCGCGGAAGCAAAGTTGTACACCTAATATTATTTATTATATGATTAAATCTATAATTTGTTTGAACAATTAAAATTATTATAATTAAAATTACTCCACCATTATGGTACACAAAAGAATTAAAATATCTACATTTATGTTGTACACGGAGGAATAGAAACTATGCAAGTGCACATGTTTTGTAGACAGATTAGAAGGAATTAAAGTAGTCGAAAAGATAGTACGCAAGTATGGAATTAAAAATAACAATGACAAAAGAATTAATATTTCCAAGCTTATGTTGCACACGAAGGAATTAAGAGCACAGATTTGAGGACGGATTACAAAGAATTAAATTAATCGAAAATACAGCATGTACGTATTAAGAAGAATTAAAAAAAAAATGGAAAATATGTTCGCCTGCGTGGAATACAATTCAAGTGGCAAACATTTGGGAAATAGAAAAGAATTAGTTTCGGAGATACATAAACCTATTCTTTCATTGGGCACTTCTCCTGATGGAAAATTAGCACATTCAAAAAAATTCAATAATGATCACTTTTTCCTTTAAAGCTGAAAATATTAATTTTTTTGAATTCTTCTCTTCTTACCTGGAAG
Organism: Synergus gifuensis; assembly: GCA_904066015.1. Taxonomy (NCBI): domain Eukaryota; kingdom Metazoa; phylum Arthropoda; class Insecta; order Hymenoptera; family Cynipidae; genus Synergus; species Synergus gifuensis. The sequence goes on along the minus strand of CAJFCO010017477.1, from coordinate 56,875 downwards.
GCCGATAGAGCCTTAAGGGGTAACACCACTCTAGCGGACGACAAAAAAGCTTAATTTTGACAATTTATTTTGGGAGTATGGGAAATGGAATAGCATTTCGTTTTAGAGGGTTCATTTAACACATATTAAAGTATGAAAAAAAAAATGTATTATTTTTTTCATATAGACTGGCGGCAATACAGGTAATTTCCGGCAGTAAACTGTTTATAAAAAAATGCAATTAACATCAAATCAAAAAACGGCTACGTACTTCTTTAAAGAATTTACTTGTGAAGCTGCTGTAAAAATTATAAGTCGATTCATGAATTGGTGTTAAAGCAATCAGTCCGCCCAGTTGGAAACAAGTCGTTTCGAGAAAAATGCGTTTAAAGTTTTACAAACACATAGAGGAGATATTCAAAGTGGTACCAAATCCCGAATAAAATGTTTATAAAATGGGCCAAATTCTGTTATTCATGGGTTTTTGGGGTCTCTCATTACGAATCCGGTGTCAAAAATTTCATAAACAAAATGGCGGATCCAATATGGCGGACGAGTATGCTAAATAAAAACTTCAAGGCGCTTTGGGAAAATTTAAAAGTAAACATGTTAAAATTTTTTTTCTCTATAGGATCAAGTGGGTATTGTTTTTATAACTCTGAAGTACTGTTTAACCCTTTCGTTGGCATTGACGCGTTTACGCGTGAAATTTTTTCGTGCCCTGCGTGGCATTGACGTATTTTGGCGTCAACTTATTTTTTAATATTTAATTTGCTTCCAATTGAAATTCGATTCACACTCGGGGATTTCGGGTACGCTGAATCCGAATCTGTGGTCAAAATTCAGAAATTAAAAATGGCGGCAGAAATATGGCGGACAAAAATATTAAACATCACCCAATTTAAATGAAAATTGATACCCCGGGGTTTTTGAGGTCGCTGATTATGAATAGCTGCACGCCTGACATACAATACAATAAACAAAAAATGAAAAATGGAGTGTTAAACCCAACCATTGCAGCCTCCTCATGGCGCACTCCGGGGTCGTTAAGAAATTTACCAGCTAATGCAGGGGGTCACAAAAAGTAGCTATACCAATTTTCGAAAATTGTTGTTTACATTAGTTAGTGTGAAAAATATTTTTCAAACTCAATGCAGATTCATTTTGTATCTGATCATTAGTCAGCAGCTAAAAGAACCAATAAATACAGATTTTCCTTTCAATCAAGACGTTTTTCTTATTTTGGTCCGCCATATTGGGTCCGTCATTTTGAATTTTTCAATTTTGACTTTGGTTTCGTAATCAGCGCTCTCGAAAACCTGTTGCCGTTGGTATGAATTTTAAGAAAAAAAATTTCCTGTACAGTTTGGGCACGTTTTGTCGAATTCCCTCTGCAACGAAGGGGTTAAGTTAAAAAAAATAAATCGATTCTTTGAAAATCTTAGGGTGGTGTTACCCCTTAAGTGAATGAATTTCTTCTCATTTGAAATCAAAAACAAAAATAATTTGTATATGAAGAACATATTACACGGAGCGCCAAGCGTGATAACTGAATCGCGTGCTTTAGGCGCACTGAAACTTGGAAACGAAGCGCGCGACGAGAATGTGATGTAGGGCCCGTTATCGTGATCGGGTAACTTCAGGAACGTTCGACGGTCGCTCGTAGTGACGAGCCGCTAGAGACGACTAGACGTGTGATAAAACGGTCAGCCGAAACTGTATTCTTTTATATTAATAAATAGTTCTTTTGTTCTTTACTTCTCAACTTACTCTCTATCCCAGAAGGAATCATAGCATAAATTCTTATAAATATTGAGGGCTCGTCCGGGATAGAAGAGAGTATGCGAGTGTAAAGGTAAGTGTGATGAAATAAGAAGCGTGTTAAAGATGAGAAAAGGTGACAGGTCCGTACGCAGGAATTCATGTTGGGTGGCGGGGTTGAACTTTTTTTCAATAAATTATATATTATCGAATTGCTTGTCGTTTCATAATATTCACAACGCATTCGATAAGACAAAGATCGAAATATTTTTATGATTAATTCATATGTTACAATAAAGAAATTTCTTTCAAATGATCGTCTTTGATGTAAAATAAATTCATATTTTTAATATTAATTTATCTATGGGGGGGTTTGAACCTCCTAAACCCCCTCCCCCTTACGCACGGCCCCGAAAGGTGACAAGACGAAGCGCGTCGGAGTGAAACAAAGGCTGGAAGGCCCGTTGCCGTGATCGGGTAACTTTGAGAACGTTCGTCGGCCGCTCGTAGCGACCAGCCACTAGCCGAAAAGCAAGGGAGTTTAGTGTGTTCTATGTATATTGGCGACATAAAAGACAACTAGACGTATGCTAATGGCCAGCCGAAACTGTATTCTCTTATGTTAATAAATTGTTCTTTTGTTCTTTTACCCCCCCCCCCCTCATTAAAAGTACGGATTGAGAAGCGTCTTCAGATTGATTTCGGATTCATTCGGATTGGTAGCCACGGATTAAAAAGGATTGAAATGTAGGTTTTAGATTTATTCGGATTGAATATGGAGCTGAAGCTCGTGCGCGAAGCGTGCACCGAGAATGTGACGTTTTATTTACTTATTTTTTTTTTGTTTTTACCTTTTCCATGACAATATTTCCAGGCCAACAATAGAGACAAATTTGAAGCATGATGCCGCTTAATGAAAATACCATTGTCCAGTATTTTGTAGAAGTCAGATTTTCAGTTGAGAGCAGATAAGTGCTGGTACACACATCAATCGTAGTAGCACATAATTGAAAGAAAAATGCCATATTATAGATGTCATCTAAATTTTTCCCGAACCTGAAAGTCATAAAAACATTCATTTTCCCTTAAAATACATAATTCGTAAACAGAAGTTTTGTAAAGAAAATCATTCTTACTCATATAAAGACTCATGATGTTCTACCCACACGCCAAGCATCTTTTGCTGCTTGTGAGAATTATTACTCCTGGATTTATCATCAATAAAAAATTCTGGGAACATATGCATTCGGTACATCAAAATTTCCAGCTGAGAACAGAGTTGCGTCATCATAGCCATGATGAAAGTATCGACAGCTATGGTAACGTGCCCAGCAGTAATGGATCCAAGAGCTTGAATTAAGTATGTCAGCCAAAATAAGAATCTATTTTCCACACTGTAAGGAAGCCAAGCTTTGTAAGGTAGTCCAGCATTGAATCCTTTGAGCAAAGGTGCTGATGCTTTGAGATTGATTGTTATGGATGCAAAAACTAGAAAAATAATCGTACCATTCCTAGAAGGAATCGAGATGTTATGACTGAATTCATAATATAAATACTTATTGTTAGATAAAAGTGAAACATAAGATATCAGAAAACTGGAAAAAAAACTTGATATTTGTACCTTGAAATTTTGTCGAACTTATGTTGGATAGAATATTCAACAGGATCTTGAGCAGAGCATTTCTTACTAAGAAGCATGTTAAGTAACTGAATTATTTGATTGCGTTTGAAAAAAATAATTGCTATTTTGACACATGCGGTTAGCAATGCAAGAACGTAGAATAAGCTTTCAGTGAATTCTCCCAAATCGGGATTGGATAAAAATAGGTATAAGAATGTTGTGGATGTAAAAGTATAGACAATAATAACCATGACCATACTGAAGACATTGTATATCGCATAAGAACAGAAGAATTCTTCATCTGAGAAAAATTTTGGACACCACATACCAAAATATGCGAGGATATTGAGAGAGATTTCTGCTCTATACATTTGGGACTCTTTGACTGTTTGCCTTTTTTTATTGTATGAAAAAAAAGACCTAAACTATAAAAAAAATTACCTGAAAAGTTCAGAAAAATTGTTCCACGTGTTGCTCTATTTACAATTAAGAAATAAAAATTTTTAACAGATCACATTTGTATATCAAAGTCATATTTATGACGTGATAAATTTACGTTGATAGTTTTTCATAAATTGGTGCGTATATTCTAAGAATGACTAATATAAGTAACTTTACAAATTCAATCGTTATAACCGAGATGGATTGAGCTAAAAGTCCACGCCATTCTGTCATGAATTAGCAATTCGTTTTCTATCGAAGTCGCTTTGTCTTTCCCTCTGGAAGAATTTCATTAATAATTTCTTCGAATTATGATAGGTATGTCTTTTCTATATCTGTACTCCTATGCGAGAAGGGTTTAGATACTATTTAGTAATGTGGAAAAGGTAATGATAAGGTTATTTAATAATTCGGAGAGGTAATTTGCATCTAATATACAAGCATTCTTTTATGTATACATCTTTTATGAACATGCGAACATTCATGCGATTACATTTATGAAATATGGCAAGGTATCGAGAATCTCGATTATGTGGTCGAATTAAAGGTAATCTGTTTCCCTTTCTGCTTTAGATATATATAACACAAAATGTATGTACTAAATTAAAAGTATAAATACGGATAATTAAAAACATAAAACATAAAGCGCGCGTCTTTAAAAATATGATTTTTTCTTTTATTAAAACTGTATATTATCATAATTCTGACATTTAAATTCTGAAACAATTGTTCATACAAACTCATCTCTTTGTTTTCTTTATTGTATCATTGTGATGATTGTTGTAATACGTTGAATGCTGAGTATGATAATTTCAATATCTGCAAAAACAGTGTTTCGTTTAAAAAATAAAAGCAATTTTTGACTTCTCACATCATAATTTTACAAATAATGCTAACATGTGTGAAAGAACTAAGTGACAGAGGAATTATGGCCCCACTTGCCAACTTTATGGGCTTTGTAGCTCGAGTCATAATTGTTAAGAGCTCTTTTCTTTCCGATATGCCCAAACGTGTCCAATCCATTTGGTAAACAAAATTTCCGACGTCTAGACTCTGAAATAAACTTTAATAGAAGTTCCTTACAACCTACCATTACTGGAAATAAAATATATGTTATTTACCCGTAAAATAACTTCGTTGCCATACCAGCAAAAAAGAAATATCTGGAAAAGCATGCATGACAAATACATGGATAACGATAAAAATGGTGCACTTCCCATCGTTATCTGCGATAGTTGATAGACACTCGAGCAAATAATGACTGCACTTACAGAGAATTGGACAAAAATTACCCAGTTGAATATTTGATTCAGTTGTTTTGAAAACCTGTAGAAACAATTTAAATGTTTTCACTTATGAAGAAAGTTTTTTTATGCATCCGCCTCCGATTTTTTTCGCCTTTATATATATGGTAGAGCTACAAAAAATAAGATACGTGTTTTTTCTCATCGCTTCACAATGAGTTTTAAGGGGTGAAATGAGTCCCTGAAGTTTCACTCAAAAATGATAATTTTATTATTTTGAACACTTATAGCCGACTGATTTGGATAAAACTTGGCAATAATTATGTGTACGACAAAAAATATTTGACAAATAATGCAACTATTATTTTTCACAATTATCATGGGTAAAATTAGCCTCAATCATATCTACCCTTATCATATTGTAAAAAACTCTTAAATAAAATATTATATAAACTACAGCATTGGGAATTTGCTGAATTCTTTTGTTGCCATCTACTACTTGATCAGAAAATTGATAACAGTTTAGGCAGCATTAGTAGATAACACAGGGCCACAAAAAAAAAGTGATCTGAACTTCACATCTGACTATGCTACCCTTATAGATTTTGACCTGCTGAATCCGAATCCGGCCTCAGAATTTTCCCTATACCCTACAATTTTCCCCTAGCCTAGGGTAAATGTGTGAATTTTAGAAGTTTAAGGTTCCGTTGCAGTTATATTTATCCTCGTAAAAGTTAATGGAACAACGTCGTTCCTACATATTTCGGGTCGCTTTTAGTTCAAATTTGACTTTAGAAATTTTGTTAATTACCTGAGAATTTCCCTAGCCTAGGGAAAAATGTGCATAAATGTGCAAAACTTGAGGCTTAACGGAGCTTTTGTTTGTGCACGGAAAAGCTGATGTCTTTCCGTACTTTTTATATCCGACAAGAAGTTTTTTGCAGTACCTCGGGTTTTCCCTAGCCTAGGAAATTTTTTATATTAGATTTCACAGGCCCACAAAAAAAAGTAGTCTGAACTTTACATGTGACAAAGCTACCCTTATGGATTTTGAGCTGCTGAATCCGAATCCGGCCTTAGAATTTTCCCTAGACCCTACTATTTTCCCCTAGCCTAGGGTAAATGTGAAATTTTGGAAGTTTCAGGCTCCGTTGCAGTTATATTTATCCTCCAAAAAGTTAATGGGACAACATAGTTCCGACATATTTCTGGTCGCTTTTAGTTCAAATTTGACTTTAGAATTTTTTTGAAGTACCTGAGAATTACCCTAGCCTAAGGGAAAAAGTGCATATATGTGCAAAACTTGAGGCTTAACGGAGTTTTTGTTTGGGCACGGAAAAGCTGATGTCTTTCCGTATTTTTAACTGCAGATTTTATATCTGACAAGAAATTTTCTGCAGTACCTCGGATTTCCCCTAGCCTAGGAAAAAAAGGGAAAAACTGAGAAAAACTAGAGTTTCTACAGAGGTTCCATTTTCGCTAGGTAAAGGAGACATATTTGCGTATTTTCAGTAGCTAAGATAACAAATTCGGCATCAAAATTTTCTGCATTGCTTTACAATCCCCCTGCCTAGAGATGTAAGAAGAACATTGGGGAAAACTGAAGCTTTTATGGGGGGTTCTTTTTCGTGCAAAAAAATCAGCAGGTCGAAATCTATAAGGGTAGCATAGTCAGATGTAAAGTTCAGACCACTTTTTTTTATGGCCCTGTGTAATGTAAAATCAACAGTGAAGAATATAAAAATGTGAAAAATGGTTTTACTTTTATAAAATCTTTAATTTGAAATTTCTCTGAAAGTAGTTTACATTATTTAATTAGCAGTTTATATATTTGATGGGTGATTGACCCTTCAATAAGTGTTAATGATATCAGTACTCTCATCTAATACTACTTTTAATTAACTTAACAGATTTATGCTTCAAATTGCGAAACTTGTAGTTGAATATGCATTTATTTAATAATTTTTTTATTTAAGGGTTGTTTACCCCCTACAGGGTGTATTCATATCACGTGTTTTGAAAAAAGTCTTTTTTATTGTATATCTTAATAAGAGTAAATTATTTCTTGTAATATTATTATTTTTCTGAAGTAGAATAATAATATCCCTTCGGCATTAAATGGCAGATTTTGTAACGTAAGATAAATTTTACTTTGCTTCGACGCCAGATCTTTCTTAGATCAATAAAACAAAATCAAAATTATCAAACGACAAGGAATAGTTAGGGCTTTTTTGACCAACCAAAAAAGAGAATTTAATTTAATCAGGGGTTTTTTTGCCAACCAATTAAAAGAGTGAAAGGTGCATCAAACAGCAAATTTTAATTATTAGGGCTTTCTTGGCCAACTGATTATTATTGAATTGAATCAGGACTTTCTTGGTCAAGAAGTTCAACTAATGCGACTTAAGATAATTTTTTAGATAAGAGAGATGTTATTCTTGAAATTTAGTAAACCGGAACTTTACCATCGGCTAGCACGCACAGTGGTTAAAAATTGGAATTTAATATTCATAATCGCCTACAGGAAGTATTTCTTAACCGATTTGAACGTTTTTTTTTTTTTTTTTTTTTTTTTTTTTTTGAAATGCTTAGCATTAAATTTTGAAGAGAATTGTGGATTTTGTTTTTTTACTTTTTTCCACAAATTTATTGTGACACATTCTGAACAGTTAAAAAAACATTTTTGCTTGAAATTTCGGCAGACATAATCTCTCAAATATGTTAATAATATTAAAAATAAATATATCTATTGTATTTTTATTAGATTTTACTAATTTTTCTACATAATTTGTTTTTAATTCAATAATTACGAATTTAAATCGAAACGCGCTACATTACCAAACAAGGTAGGATAACTTGGCGAAGGTGCACTTTTTGGAAGAAACGTTAATTATCTGTTCTAATAAACTTTAATTAAATTATCTCTATGCATAAAGCATTGGTAAGATATTGTCCTAAACAAAATATATTTTATTACAATATTTTACTTTATTTTGGAATTTTAATCGTGAATTTTCCTTTATGTGCGCCGCATTCGCCACCGCTCCCCTATTATTGTTTTTTTCTCATAGAAAAAATTACTTGCTTCACGCTAATTGCTAATGTATTTCATAAAAGTCATAATTTGTAACAAAAAATTAGCATTAGTTAATAATTACCATTTTTATAATCATTTTTATATGCAAATTCTTTATAAATAAGTTTTTTTCACGGTTAAATTGATTTTTCTGACCGAAAGTGACACACAATCGTCTTCAGAGCCACTTATATACTTCAAGCTTAACAAAAAAACAATATAAATTGTTAATAACAATTTAATTGAACAAGTCCCCCAATCGGCCATTTCATCGTAGAAAAAAATAGGATTCTCTTCAATTATTATAATAATTAATTGGAGTGACATTTATTGCGATGACTAACCAACTAAATTAAGTAATAAATAATTTATGTGATTGTTATAAACAATGAAAAAACTACGATTGATCATTTTTACGTGTAAAAAGGACGGTTCTCCACTGAAATTATTCGAGAATGAAATAAAAGTGATTGCAAAATTGAATGTGGAGCACTAAATATTAATTTGCATAATTTTTATTAACAATTTCTGTAGCAATCTGTGACTATCTGCGATTGGTCCTAGAAAAAAGTTATTTTTTCTTCAATCATTTTTTTGATAATCTTATTTGTGGTATTGAATCAAAGAAATAATCGATATTTATAATAATAATAGGATTATTATATAAAGCTTCATATAAATCAATTACGATTCAGAACTTGAATCATTCTTGGATTTGAATTGTTCTATTAGTTCATTTAGTTCTTGATGAAGTTCAACTTCAACTTTTTCCCATTCTGGCTTCAAGGATGCAATGAAAAGATTTGAGGACTCAAGGAGTTTGTCAACTAAGTCTTGCATAGTATGCAATCGAGAGATTGCTACAGAAATTGTTAATAAAAATTATGCAAATTGATATTTAGTGCTCCACATTCAATTTTGCAAACACTTTTATTTCTTTCTCGAATAATTTCAGTGGAGAACCGTCCTTTTTACATGTAAAAATGATCAATAGTAGTTTTTTCATTGTTTATAACAATCACATAAATTATTTATTTCTTAATTTAGTTGGTTAGTCATCGCAATAAATGTCACTCCAATTAATTATTATAATAATTGAAGAGAATCCTATTTTTTTCTACGATGAAATGGCCGATTGGGGGACTTGTTCAATTAAATTGTTATTAACAATTTATATTGTTTGTTTGTAAAGCTTGAAGTATATAAGTGGCTCTGAAGACGATTGTGTGTCACTTTCGGTCAGAAAAATCAATTTAACAGTGAAAAAAACTTATTTATAAAGAATTTGTATATAAAAATGTTTATAAAAATGGTAATTATTAACTAATGCTAATGTTTTGTTACAAATTATGACTCTTATGAAATATATTCTCAATTAGCGTGAAGCAAGTACTAATAAGAATTTTTTTATAAAAATTGTTTATAATAATTAAGATAAATATTATTGGAATTAATTTCGTTCTATGAATGCAGGGGTATTAAGTCTGGCTGATAGTGAGTTTCTATCTGTATTTTTTCTTGAGATAAAAATTCCGAAAGTTGAAATGGCCAATTTTGTCACTATATTTATTTATATATTCTTGCTCTGTGGAAAAAATTAAAAAAACGAAATCCACAATTCTCTTCAAAATTTAATGCTGAGCATTTCAAAAAAAAAAAAAACGTTCAAATCGGTTAAGAAATACTTCCTGTAGGCGATTATGAATATTAAATTCCAATTTTTAACCACTGTCCGTTGGGACTTCGCCCCTGGCCCCCAATACGATTCTAAGCATCTAAAGTCGAATTTTAAATTTCCGGTGTAATCAAAAATTGTATGCATTACTCGGGTCGGGGCAAAGATTTTACTCGAGTGATTTTACTAACTCTATGCTCCCAACTCGGGCCCCAGACTATACTGCAGATGCGTCGCGCTCGGCATCTGATTGGTTGCTATTCGCAAGCAGTTTGAAATTGTTTATCTTTCTAAACCTAGTGTTCGAAAATTTTTGGGAAAATGTTTTTTGTCCTTCTCCACCCTATAGCGCCATTTTTGTCTAAAAAAGGATGGCGCTATAGGGTAAAGAAGAACAAAAACATTTTACTGAGAATTTTCGAATACTATTTAGAGTGCGCGCGAATAGCAACCAATTAGATGCCGAGCGCGACTCATGTGCAGTAGAGTGTGGGGCTAGCGTTGGGATCAATGAGCTAACTTAACACTCGTGAAATCGTTGTCTTTCGACCCTTGTCACGCAATATACTATTCTTGTTGGAACAAATAGGAAAGCATACTATTGTACTAACTCAACTATATGTTGATGGTGTTTAACGCATTTAGCTATAACAACAGATGCATCACTTCGTTTAGAATATTTTATTGTTCCAGAATTTATCATCCCTTCACTCATCATATCTATTTGATGCAGGCGATGTTTGAAAATCTCCAACTGGACACACATTTCTAACATCAATCCAATTATCAACAACTCGTTGGCTACTTGTGTTGAACCGCCAATACCGTGTGCAACAATTTGATGAAAATATGAGAGCCAGAAAGTCAGTGGAGTAGATAAAGTGTAAGGCAGCCAAGCTCTGAATGGCAAAAGTCCTTCAAAAGCACCCACAATTGATCCAAGAGTTATAGTACTTATACAGGTCCAAGTCAATCCTCCATAAAAATAAAATATCCACCTGTAAAATGCTGAACAATGTTATGAGCTCCAAAAAAGTAAAATCATGTTTTTAGGTGAAGTTCCGGAAAGCGCAAACCGTCCCGGCGAAAGTTTCGCAAAAAAATTCTATCCTTTTGAATCCGATTTCATTTCGGAATTTGTATGCGAACCAAACAGTTTCATTCCGAAATAATCCAAAGTCGGACCAAAGATTCCTATCCGAATAGATCCGAGGTCGAATGAAGGAATCCTATCCTATTGAATTCCAGCTAATCCGAACTTGAAACAGGGAAGCCAATCTAACTGAATCTGACCTAATCTAAAGTCAAAATATGATTTCTATCCGATTCAATCCGATTTTGAAACAAGGATTCTTCCCGACTTAATCCGATCTAATTCAAAGTCAAAACAAGATTTCTATCCGATTGAATCCGATCTATTGTGAGGTCAACGTCAACGCTAGAGTACCAAGCTGAATAAATCCGACCTAATTCTGACGTAAATGCAAGGATTCTAATCCGGATGAATCAGATTGAAAAGGAGTGAAAGATGAATGCGGATTAATTTCAGATTCATTTAAATTGGCGAGGATTGAAAGTCATGTGGATTCCATCGGATTGGGGACATGGATTGAAATAGATTGAAAAGTGAATTCGGATTGGTTTTGAATTCACTCGGATAGGCGTTACTGATTAGAAAGGATTTAAAGTCGTTCGGATCGATTTAGGATTCATTCGAATTGAGTTTTGGGCTGATGTACGGATTTAAAAGAATTAAAAACGTATTGAAATATTTCTTCCGATTAGATTGGAATGAAACTGGTCCGGATATAAATTCTGGAATGTTGACAGGGCTCTGATCAATTTAGAGTTTGTACCCATGAATTTGATGATGAAAATACCCGTAAAATTGCCTGTATTGTACTTACATATCAGGGTGTTTTTTTTTAACTTTTTTGCATTATTTTCGGAACTTAATCTATATTTTTCGAAAACGTAAACCACCAACCTAGCCAGTTTACGAAACTTTTCCATAATTTCAATTTCCTTCTGATCACGAGGTTTAAAAGGATCTTTGAGTAAAATATAAGAGAGGTTGATAATCTTCCGACGTTGTATTAATATATTTGTCGTTTTAAAACACACGTTAATCATGCTTAGCATCATGAAGCAATTACCAGTAAATTCGTCCAAAGTCTTGGCCGTAAATACAACATCCATCACTTCTGATAACGTAAATGTTGTTATAGAGAAGGCCATGAGAGTGGTAAAAACGTTGTATAACCAGATCGTCATAAAGGAAGACCACTTAGTAGGACGCCAGAAACCACAATACATAAATACACTCAATGGGAGCAAAGAAATATGCATCATATATTTTTTAAAATAAATTTTAAATATTCTTCATAGTTAAAATTGAAATACTTTCTTAATCTTGCATTCCATTTATTTCACATGAGTTAAGATTGACATTGTTCCGAGCACATATAAAGGAGTTATAATTTTTTATGATTAACTTTTTTTTGCCACATTTACATGCATAATACATATTATACAATATTTCACACAGTTGTGAAATAATTTCTTTTATAAAAATAACACTTTTGAGATAAAATTGACATGCTTGGAATCTCTATGTGTCATGAAGAACAGTTTCTGGCAAACTGACTTCAATCAAGAACGCTTTGTCTCTAATAGGAAATCATTAATTATTTAATAGTAGGGAATGGACAAATTTAACTATGGAATATTTATGTTCGCTTTCCTTTTGTATTTGCTCAAATCAGATTCTAGAACCCAGAAGGGGAAGAGGGATTTAATTACTAGTTATTGAATAGGATAATTATAGAGTAGGTATTTCTAGCTGCCATTGAGATTATATTATTGAAGACATTGAAGACGAAATATAAAATATATATGCTTTTCGAGATAATTTATAATAGTAGTTTGTAAAATTACTAGTAGAAATATACCCGACGTTTCCTGGGATTTTAAAAGATTTTTAGTGATTTTAAAGGATTCCAGAAGATTTTAAGTAATTTTAGGGAATTTAAAGGAATCGCACAAGGGAGGTTAGGTTGGTGTCCGACGTCAAATTTGTTGTAACTTTGCGAGTCAAAAGAAGATCCCAGACTACAATAAATAATAATAATTTTTTGGACAATCATTTATATTTAGGGGTTGAAATCACCCCTTCTATATTTTTGACTCTTGCTGTTTTAAGAGGTATCATTGTATTTTCCTTTTTTGTTTTTACACAAAATTGTTCTAATTGATTCTGTATTACAATATAAGCGTGAGTTATAAAAAAAACTTACTCTCTAAAATATCATAATTCAGAAAATCTACCTCTAGAATGCTTCCGCATACAACATATATGGTTTAAGATTTTTGACTTTGTTGCTGCAAATATCTTTTTTCGATATTAAATTCAATTAAGGATCATCAGTGCTATTCAAAATAACCCCTAAATTATGTGTCATCCATCCCTTTAAAATTATCAATGAAAAAAAAATATATTTATTAGTACACTCATCTCCCGATCGACGGCACCACTCGGGGGTTAAGTGCCGTGAATCGGGCGAAATTAAAATAGATCGAGCGAGCACTCTGACGTCACCACTAAGGACCGTATGTATGTAGACTCAGAGATTCGCTAATTCCTATACTACAAAGGCTACGCAGTATGGCAGTGACTTCGGGGTCACTTGGAGCGCCGGCACTTCAATGTTGGCTGTCAAGGGACGCCCGGGGGGACGCAGAATTAACCAAGCCTGAAAAGTGCCGTCGATCGGACTGCCGTCGATAGGGAGTGAGTGTATAACATTTCTGTAAGTAATGGATTAAAATATTTGGTTTGGACAATCAATAATAATATGACTAATTTTTTCTTAAAGATGGCACTTTTAATAAACTCTCGTTATGTAAAAACTATCCCTCAATAACTGTTTATGTTTTTGTTTAGCAGGCAATTTTAATGATGATAGATACAACAGAACTGTGTATGGAATTTATATTTAGGTTCCGGCACGTATATTATATTTCCATTAAAAATTGTACACACATACACATACCCTTTCGCATATATCATCCCTTCAACCCTTATTTAACACTTAAAATTAAATGAAAAAAATTCGCACCGATATATATGCACGTAGAAAAAATTAAGGATTTTTTAAAATCTTACAGTTCGTAAACTATCTCTAATAAAACAATTAAATTTTCAGGTAAAGTCGACGATTCTCAGTAGGCAAAAAGAAACTGTCATCGTGAAGACGTCCTAAGGACATCCTTAGGAAGTCCATGTCAGTCCAATTAATGTCCTAAAGACGTCTCACGTCCAAAAGACGTCTTTAAGACATGAGACGTCTTTTGGACATAAATTAGACTGTCATTGATGTCCTAGGGATGGCTTTAATACGTCCTCAGGATGTCACTGTCGTTTTAGTACAATCAACCTAGCAGATTTTTCCTGGTTTGAGGGAAAAATTGTAACACGTATGAAAAAAACCGGATATTCTCAGGGGCAACAGAAACATTGTAGACCAAATTTGGACAAAAAATTTTGTACGCTACGCCACAGGGAAAGGGAAATAGATGAAAAATTGGATTTTTTGCATTTCAGCTTGGATTGACGGAAAACAGTGCATTTCTGGAAAAAAAGCTTTAAATAAAAGTTGTAGAGTGGGAAATTTCTTAAGAAAATATGAAGGTTTCGTTCTTCTAACTTTATGTGTGTAGAAGTTATCAAATTGTTAATCAAAAACATGTAATTTGCCATAAGTTAGTAAATAATTCAATTGCAGACTTCTCACTCATGGTCAAGCATATTCTTGTAGCAGTGCAACAATGGACGCAAAAGCGAATTTTCCAAGTGCAATAGTTTATAAGTTATTCATTTTGCAATTAAGAAAAAGCTTTTTCCTAAATGCCATACCGTTTTTTTCTCGAGGCCGGAAAAAAATAATTCGCATCTCGAATTTCTACTTGAGGGTACATTTTACCATAAACAATCAATAATTTCATTTTTTAATGTAAATTCATTGTTTTATTCCATTTTACAACTAACAGTCGAATTTCGACGAATGTTTATCGGTTAATAAATCGACAATTAACCATTTGGTAGAGCTTTTCGAAATAATAATATCTGTTATCATTTGAAAACTCAATTTTTAATCCTTCTGTATTTAAAAGAAAAATTTGTAAAGATCCATTTTTCTCCTATCATTCGTCTCACCGGACGCTTCAGTCTACCAGGGTTAGGTATTTTAAAGACGAATAAATAGATCTCAAATTTAGTTAACGAAATATAAAGAATGCTTTATTAACCCTATAATTTACATCTCTAAGTTTGAATTTGTGTGTGAGTGACGAGTGAGTGTATATGTGTGTAAATGTTTGTGTGTAATTGAATGATCTAATCATAAGTGTAAATGTAGTGTAAAACGCGGTGATAGAAAATAAGAGTTGTGTGTTTATGTGTATGATTTTTGTAGTTTTGTTAATTGTTGAGTATTTCTCTGGTGTTATGTTTCACGGAGACGGAAAGTCTACGGATTCGGTTATTCTTCCTGAAAGCATAATTTACGGCGTTTCAGATTTATGCTTGACAATATAATTTCCAAGAAAATGTACAAGGATACACAAGAACGAATTGACGGATTACAATATCATCGACTTCTTAGTCGCCACTTCTACGGAATTTTACGGTACGGTGGAAGAAGGGTGGACGAATAGTAAGATAAGTTGTAAGGATCGGTTGTGTAGTCCTTAGTACCCTTTATGGATAGTCATTTATAGATACGCCTATTAAATGCTATCCGCCGGCTTAATTATTCACTTACAGTTGCGCCTGTTAAGTGTTAATTAATTCCTTTTACTATTGACTTTGGCGGACTAGGGTTTTCGGTAGAATAATCGATTTGAGAATAGAAAAGAGAAGTATTCTCGGGTGGGAAAATATTAATAATAAATGCTCCTATTTATTAATATTTTAACATGGATTTCTACAGCCTTAGGTGATCCTACTGACTGTAGAAATTATACACCTTTGAATAGGAAAGAGAGAAAGAAATAGCGTATCAAAAAAATGCTAAGCATATTGGTTCCTATAGAATGACATTTTTTTATATGGGAATTGACAACGGCAGGTGCGTCTGAGCGTTGGTAATTCTCCATACATAAGTATGTGGAAATCTACAAGGATAGTTGCGCCTATGCCTTGCGATTTCGCCTGTACTTTGCCTACCACAGTTGCTCCTGTTGATAGGAAAAGAACTTGAGTTTTCACCAGTCGAGAGCTCACCGATCTGCTCGGTGGGTCTCGCCCAGCTAGACTGACGATTTGTTGTCGTGCGGGTGGTTTTAAGGAACCTGTCTGGAGAGCGAAAGGCTCGGTGGGGGTAGAGTCGCTAGGTAGCGAGAGTCTAGACACGGGAGTACGGGAGCGGGGATGACGACTGTGAGGTACGGTAACAAGTGTGCGTGCGGTACGCACACAGGTGTAATCACTCATTACAAATTATTGTTTCATACAACATTTTGAATTATTATTTTATAAAAAATGAAATCTTTCGTTGTTTCATGAGTAGTAAGGGGCCACTATGGACAGTCTCCCTCTACACTTTCCCATTTCCCCCTGCACCGCACTATGGCGCCAACCCCCTCGCCTGTCTTTACATTACATTTTTTTTACATTTTTAGAATGTCTAGTTGAATGTGATTCTTTTGAATGTGAGTTACAGAATCTTCTGTCAAGTCGCATATGCTTTTAAGTATACTAACATACTCATTCACACATAAAATAATATTTTTCAGGCCAACAAACGTAGTTTCTTTCATAGCAACAAATGGCACATAAACTTTTTGTTTTTTGGTTTCACAGAATTTTCACTGTTTTCACATTCCTCACTAGACGAGGATATACGGTCAAAGAATATACTTCTCGCCAAACGCTGTCGTAAAGAGTACCTTATACTCGATAATATATAGAGGGGCTACAACTCCAGATGTTGTAGAAATTTAGACCATGTAGAAATTTCGAATGTAATTCCTTGTAATTTGTTGGATACAATTTTCACAATAGGTTGAAAACTGCCATCGGTCTGGAGCTCAAGTCCAATAAGTATATTTTTACTGCACTAGTTATTGAGTGCATACAATGTAGTCAGGATGAGATGTTTAGTTGACCTGCGTGCAGGCTCTACCTCCGTCATATGAACTCTTTTCTTTCCACGATTTGAAGAAATATTATCATCACCATCTTGTTTTATAGAATGTGTAATATCTGTATTATTAAAATCAGATGCTTCTGTATGTACCATATTTTGAGACATTGTACTTTAGTGTTTTAGAGATACAGAGAAACTGCTAACTAACCAGCCACAGTTCAGCTCTATATGTACCCTAAGGCAATTGACGGAGTGGGGGGTAAAACAAGTCTGAACTTGTTAAAACGAGTCTGAACTCGTTATACGTTATATAA
>CAJFCO010017477.1:7686-27305 GCA_904066015.1 Synergus gifuensis | reverse complement strand
AATTATATTTAAGTATGTTTAAATCGTAGTGGTTATGGTGGCACATTTTCTTTAAGTTTTGTGCCTGCAACAACTTTTGCTGGAGCCGTTCGCTTCCGCGCTGTCAAGTCCAGTGGTGCCACCACCGCCGCCGCAGCTGTTGTCATTATATTGTATTTCTCCTCCTCTGCAGTATCACCGGAGGAGTAATACAGATGTAACCGCCAATTCAGATGTAACCTGTATTGGCGGTGGCGGTGGCTGCGGCGGTGGTGGTAATGTTGCTAGGGGTGGCCATATAGTTTGCGTTGACGTCTGAAACAAAAGAAAAAAAATAATTTTATTAATTTAAATAATATTATTTAAATTAAAAAAAAATAAATTGAAATTTACTTCTCTTTTCCTTTTTTTCCCCTCCGCTGGTGGCTGCTGCTGCTGCGGTGATTTCTGCGTTGACATCTGAAAAAAAAAATTAATATTAAATAATATTACTTAATATTATTTAATATTATTTAATAAAAAAAAAGAATTAAAATTTACCTTGTTTGTTTCCTTTCTGAAGCTGTGTTGACAACAGCAACAATAGCAGCGGCAGCAGCTGCGGCGGCGGTGGTGGCATAATGCATGTTACACTTGTGTGGTTGAAAAAAAAAGTCTCGGTTAATCAGCCGATTCGATTAACTGAGACGTGAGGCTCTTCAAATAAGCTCCACCAGCATCAATTTGGAGCTCACGGTGCGTGTTTGCGTGCGTGTGTGTGTGTGTGTATGTGTATGTGTATGTGGAAGGGGCATCTGTCATCGAGCACTGCCTGTATAAACTCACGGCGCCTGAGGGGCAGAGAAAAGGTACCTGTCATGATGGTTTCAAGGTGTAGTCCCATGTTGGCAGAAAACGTTAGCAGAAACCTATGAGAGTGACAGAGACAGACAGATCTGCCTATCTCTGTCACTCACATGAGTTTCTGCTTTACGCCGACGTTTTCTGCCGACATGGGACTGCACCTTCACAATATTTTCCAAGCATCATCATCGCTTTGTTACCTACTGTTGCATGTTTTTATCGGTTAATACCATGATTAGTTGACCCATCAACATAAAATCTGTCAACCATGGTATTAACCGATAAAAACATGCAACATTAGGTAACAACATCAGAACGTACACGCATCGACGATATGAAGCTTGGAAAATATTGTGCAATCACCACGACAGCTACCTTTCCACTACCCGCTCAAGCACTATGACGCGCATTTTCGAGAAACACTGCAATCGGTGACACCGTGTTGCACATTTTAAGAAAAACACTTCCCTCGGTGGCGGGTACTCACCACCCCTCAGGCTCTGTGGCGCGCAATTTCGAGAAACACTGGACTCAGTAACGGGTGCCCTCCCCTCAGACACCGTGAACTTTAAAAATGATGCTGGTGAAGAGCCACACGTCTCTCTCGGTTAATCGAATCGGCCGATTAACCGAAACGTGCACTACATTCAACTACACTTACTGCTTCCATATTCGCGTCCGTCTAACAACTGAGCTCCGCCGCGGTGCGCGGCATTATATTTATGTGCTGCCGCATGGTCGTTTCCAGAACTATAACGTACTGGAAAGAGAATCTTTCTATGTACGTTGATATTATCGATATTTCGAATTTAAATTATTTTACAAAGCTGTGGCAGCTTTATAAATTTTTTTTACATTTATTATATTATCAAGCTGAAAGAATTATTTCATGCATTTCAGGGAAAATCAATGGAAAAATCAATTTAAAAAATCAATTGGGCACATTGTTGAATATTCAACGTACGTTTCCAGAATAGACATATTACGCAATTCTTTTAAATTCTTTTCATATACATTTTACTAAGTACTAAAAAAAGCTATTATTTGTAATAGCTAATTGTGTAAAATGTTTTTTATGTTTTTAATAGTTTACATAAAATATTAAATTGATTTCAGGGAAAATCAATTAAGAAATCTATAGAACATTCGATGAACGTTTCGTGATTTATAATAACGCACACGCATTATATGAAATAAACATTATAAAACGATTATTTATAATGTTTAATTACATAAATAATTATAAATATTAATAACTTAAGTTAAAATCTTATAAATAAATGATTATATATATTTAAAATTGTAAACGTTTTGTAACGTTTTATGATTTATCATAACAAACTCTAAGGTTTTATGATAAATTATTCATATAAATAATTAGTATAAATAATATTAATTTTTAAATAATCCTGTAAGCATAACTAAATTGATTTTTATAACAATCATTATAAAATCAATAATACAGGATCATGTGAGATCCCTGTAATACCATAAACAATCTAGAATATGTTGACTCACTCGGTCGGTAAATCAGTTACCTGACATATCGGTCGAGTCATGAATGGGTGTCAGTGAACTGTCGTACGGACAGATGGTAAAACAGTGACCTGTAAATTACCGACAGTGGCATGGGTAAGTTGCCGACAGCGACAGTGGCGCCGTCTAACGGCGGCGCCTGGAACTACGTAGTTGTGTCACAGAACCGGCATAGGTATACTACTGGCGCCGAATCCTATTAAGTTCCTTTGTCAAATCCTACTTCGGATTCTGCGATGTATAGTGCATCGGCACATACGACGGAAGCGAAGACGAAAACAGTCCTGGAATCGTTGTCGGAATTTGTGACCGGATCCGTACCGAATCCTGACAGGATCCTGATATGAAATTTTTTTATTAAAAAAACATAGTTTTGATCAGTGTTGTGGTTTTTGATTATTAATATTTTAGATAGGTATCTTATTACTTATATGTATATAAGTAAAAACTTGATAATAAGTAATAGCATACATTTTTAAAAAAAGTAATAAGAAAAAACCACAACGCCGGTCACAACTATGTTTCTTTTAATATAAAAAAAAATTCATATCAGAATCCCTTCAGGATTCGGCATGGATACGACGACGGATCTGGTCTCAAATCTCAACTACGAACCTAATAGGATACGACACCCTATCCGACTTCGGAATTTTCAGCAAGTATAAAGTTGTGGTTTAGATAAGAGTTAAATGATTGTAGACTATACAATATTCATCTATGTATATTTCTATGTGCACATTGAGAAAATCAGATGTTTAAAATTTGTTGGTAGAAATTTATATCATGACCTGCAGCATCTAGATATTACGATTTAACATCTGTTATATATAAGCCTTAAGAGATGTTATGTACAGTAACATTCATATATGCCTTCCCTTGAACACAAGTCAACCCAACCCTGATTTCCATAAGATTCTAATGAAAACAAGGGTTGGGTTGACATGTTTTCAAGGGAAGGCATATATGAATGTTACTGTACAGTTATGTTCAACGATGCCTTCCTCTGTTTTGTAACGACCCAACCCTGTTTTCCATTAGAATCTTATGGAAATCAGAGTTGGGTAGTTACAAAACAGAGGAAGGCATCGTTGAACATTACTGTACAATATGTACAATAGTAAACAAAAAGATGTAATGGAGAGAAATGATGTTAAATGATGTTCAAGATAGTTAGTCTACTATATAAATATTTGATATTTTCGAAGAGATGAGACATGTAGATGGTTTTCCTAATGTTTAAAACCCTATATGTTAAACTGTAACATTTGGTTTTTATGCATAAACATCTATTTTTCTCAATGCATCGCACAATCGTTAAATGATTATCTAAACGACTTTGTAATAATTGTAGTTTAAAGGCATTAAATAAAGAACAAATATGTGTATAAGGTTTAAAAACATTAATGTATACTCTTATCAAATGATGTCACAAAATATAAGAATCATTATAACATGGATGCCCGACATAGAATAGAATCTGAAAACAAAAATTTTCCGAAATCAAACTCTCAATTCTTCCATAATTTGTTGATAAGTATGAGCATCCTTTTTCCTTGTGGTTGAGGTAGCCAATATCACGCCCTCCTGTTGTAAGTGAATAGGACTAATAATTATATTTTTAATAGATTTGTTTGGCTTTATATTCTTTGGTGGAGGAGGCGGTATCGGAACGTGACACGAATTGTTTTGCATATTCGTGAGTTCATGCGGAGGCACATGTTTAACGAAATGTCTGTCGGTTACTTTATTTTCGAGCTCCCCGCAAATATTATTTGGCATTTGTCCGTTTTCTTGAAATGTTTTTGCATCACTGTGATAACTATGTTTGTCCCGTTGATAGTAGACACCCGCAAAAATAAGAACGTTCAAAATTAGCAAACTACAACCAATGGCTATTGTAACACTTAAGGCAGTAGAATATGCAGCAAATCCGTCTTCAGGTTGAGCAGTTGTTTCGCCAAAAGGTAGCTCACTTCGGATGGCAGTTGATGTATTTTGATGTTTTTCTGACGTAAGTTCTAAACTGGGTGACGTTAATATTATTGGAATTTTTTGAACAATTTTTGGTGACATCTGAAAGTAAATTTTGCTTTACATAAATATGTCATAAAATAAAATTTTTTTGAGAAATATGACCTCTGGATGAGGATCATTTAAGTTTTTTTGGTAATTACGGTGCACGCAAGGATGAAACTTACCTTATCCATGTCTAGTAAATGATGTGACTTAGGTACATCATCAGAGCCGGGTTTGTGAAGATCTGGTACTAAATTCAGCCAAAAAGATAGTCGATGTGCTCGATAATGATTTTTTAATTTTGATTTGAAATCTGCAATAATGATAAATATGTACATAATAGTTAAGTGTATTCTTAAAATTGCATTTAAGGGCATGTGTTAATTACCATAAGAGCAAATTTAGTTTTCCCAACTTTACGCTTGGAATAATACATATTTTTTGCTAAAACTTCTAATTTTAAAAAAAATATTTATTATTGCCAGAGTAAAATTGGTGAAACTAAATTGCTCTTATGATAAAGTAACACATGCCCTTAATGCATTTTATTGCAAAGAGTAACGCAAAATACAATGCACGAATAACTTAAGAATAGACTTCTTACTGGGGTTGGCTACAAAAAAATTTAGAATTTCCAAACCAATCGGGGACAAAATATTTCTGTATATTGCCAATAGTTCGTCCTAAAAAATTAAGTTTGTAAAAAAATAATCCAGCTATCGCAAGCGTATTAAAGTTTTTACCAACAATTGGCATAAATTTTCGTTTATGCTTAAGGGCATGCTCTACAGTGACGACGTAACCAATTATTTTGGCGCTCACCATGTCCAAACGGAATCATATATCGCTTTCAAAATTTGGAATACAGGAAATGAGTCATTACATTGCGTTTGTATATTTAGTTGTAGTCAAAATTAAAAAAAAATCAAGTCGGTAAAGTAGGGATCTGATTTTTTTCAAAATTATGGCTTCAACTAAATATACAAACGTATTTTAATGTCTCATTCCCTATATTCCAAATTTTGAGAGCGATATATGATTCCGTTTGGACATGGTGAGCGCCAAAAAAAATTTTTCACAACCAAGCGTAGAGCATGCCCTTAACAGATTTATTACTTTTTGTCCGACCCTCCTTGAAAACGCTCCTTTTAATGTCTGTTTAGCCAGCGTGAATTTGCCAAATTATGTCCGCGCGGTGACGTTCAGCGGGCGTAAATTACTTTCAGTGGCGCCATATCTTCTCACAAAGGTGAATTGCTTTGTAATTGCTTAATAGATCTATATCTAGTTTCATATAAATTTTTAACAAATCCAATTTCAACTTCGCATTTTCAGTGGGAGCCGGAAAAAATATATCGGGTCCACCAAAGTCGAAAAGGTATTTTGACTTGTGTGATTGAGATTCTATTCTTCGCACTCGCCAAAATAACCTCCTTTACGCTCTTGTTGCACAATATACTATTTATTTATTTTTAACTTTTAAAATTTGAAGTAATTCCACTAGAAATAGACAAAAATAACTAAAATGAACGATTTTTGTATTTTTTAATGAATCACTAAATCCAGAAAAATAATTTAAAAAATCTACCATATTAAAATTAAACGTTTTTCGGAAAAATATAGGCCTTAAAATGAGATCTGAAACATTTAAAAATATTCATTTTTTATAAAATTTTCACGAAAATTATGTATGGACTTATGAGTATGTTTTTTTCAGAAAATTGAAAAATCAAAGATGTAATATCTTTTTTTATTTCTTGAATTTTGTTCTGGTTCCTTAATATTTATTTATTATAAAAAAACTTTATTCTTCATACTAATTGGAACACAATTTAAATAAAAATAGTTATCCATTTATTTTCACAAGTTTAAAAAACAATGTTTGCATGTTTTGATTACGTTAGTAAACATAATGGTTTTCGTGTAACTTTCTATATATACACTCAAATCTTGCTATAACGACTTTCGGTACAACGAGCACTTACTATAACGAGCTCACTGTCTCGTGCTATAGCGAGCAAAATGTCGCCCCTTTAACCCTACTATTTTGACGGGTAAGCGGGCGGAAATTTGAATCAATAAATAATCGACATCTACCATTATATGTTTTAAAATTAAGGTTAAGTTAAGGTTAAGGTTAACAATAATTTTATTATCATTTTCAAATAATTAAAATGTTTTTTTTTGACATGCACGTTACTTGAATTGTATAAATGCATATGTACTTACTTTATGAATGACCTCATCCATGATTTCGTAATCACTTAAAAATGTTTCATTTAGAAATTAAGCATTAGGAAATACAAACTGTCAACTCAAATGACAACTACATAATATACATTATTTATGTATATTCGATCACATAATTTAAACTTGCGCATCGTTCTACGCATAGCACGAGACACAGATGCATTCAAACAAATTAAACGCCCCATTGGTGGGGACCCCTCTTTCGGTCGTTATAGCGAAAGCTTTGGTTCCCGAGCTCCTCGTTATAGCAAGATTTGAGTGTACAATAACTGTCTTTATAATAACATTATAACTTTCTATAAATACCGTAAAACGAGTTAATTCGAAATTTGGAATGTCCCGCTTTGCCCTACAAATTCGAAACTTTTTATAAAAATTATTCTACAGTAAACACTTGTAAGGTGGAATTATCCCGTTTATTTAAATATTCCGAAGAGTATTACGGGACTCAGATGAAGCTTCACTAGCATAAGGCTTCATACTTGCTGAATCTTGGGGATTTCCTGTAACTTCTATTTAGATTTGTGAGATCGTGTAGTCGTACGTATAAATAGAATTGGTCGAAAATCGCCAAACTTCAATAATAATAAACCAGGTCAAGAGAGGGTATCTTTATTTTTAAAACCCCATAGGGATTTATCTATGCGTTTGTCCGAAAAAATCAAAAGAAGTAGAGCAAAAGTTAATTTTGAAGTTGTTCATGTGGGGGAGACCGGGGCAATTCGTGACAACGGGAAAAATTTGAAATAAGCGTCACCTGAATTCATGTGCCAGGAAAAATATGAAAAAATTAACTTAAGTGGTACTAGTGGCCATCTAGGTTGCTACGAAATTTGACACGCGCCTATGCTATGATACGTTCTTAGTGAACGTAAAAGTGTTTTCGTGTCGTAAAAGTAAAATTTTGAGATCTTCAACTATTTGTTTTTACCACGAAATCATCAGTTGGGAATACCGTGCCGTATGTAAAACTTGTTCTCCAGATTGTTATGAACGTATGTGGAACACAAAATGAATGTACTTTTATCTATTATGGATGTTATTTAAATCGAAAAATGACAAATGACGCTGGGGTAATTCGTGACATGAGCACCCGGGGTATTTCGTGACACATATATTACATTTGCAATATTCCTATTCTTTACACATAAAGTGAGCAGTAAGTCTAATGACGTTAGCGTACTAACCACAAAACATTTCAATTCTGGTGATGACTAAATTTTATGAGTTCTAGTTTATTAAATCAATAAAGTCATTATGATGTTTCATAAAACAATAGAATTGAGTATTATAATTCATTATGTACAATATTAGATTGATTTTATAGTATAGTTCATTATATACTATCGGGGTAATTCGTGACACCAGAAATGTCAGATATTTTATGTTCCATCTAAAATCCATAAGATAGAAATGAAACAAAAATTTTTTTTAATAAACTAGAGAGTTCAACCAGTAAAAAGCCATAGCTGATATTTTTGTATTTATAATAGTATACTCAGGAAAAATTTGCAAACTCAAAATGTCACGACTAGTCCCGGTCTCCCCTATATTTTGACAACCTACTATTATAAGTTTTTCTTGAAAACATTTCTCCAGAGAATATCGTTAATTATAATGAAACCACTTTCACAGATGATCCTGGAAGCTTAAAAGTCATTGTAAGAACAGGTTCATGTCATCCAGAAAGAATAATAATCGATACTTCAAAATCTCCTACGACTATAATGTTTATAGTAGCAGGAGAGGGTACACTTCTTCTACCTTACACAGTTTATAAGGCGAGTCATCTTTACCCAACGTGGGTTGAAAGAGATATCGAAGGGGCCTGTTATAATCGAAGTAAAAGTGGTTGGTTCAATATGGTTATCTTCGAAGATTGGTTTCTTTAACTCTGTTGACATTTATGAAAAATACTTATAAAAAGAAAAGCTGTAATTGGACACAATTTACCTAGTCAAGTACGAAGTGATTAAGCAAGGTCAGGATTTTTTGGTATTTAGATCATTCGGGCAGAGGCCGTACTTCTTTGCGAGCCGTCTTGCACTTATGCCGGGAGTAATCTCCAGTACTTTCCGGTTTTGGGTGTGAATCGATCGGTGGTGGAGCGATCCGCCCCTCGACATGAGACCGTTAGGGTTCCGTTAAGGGATTAGGTACAGTTGTGATGTTTTAAAAATCGATTTTTTTGCATTTTCTAAAAGTATAACATTTCAAAAGTATTGTGTAAAAATTTCAAGTATATCCGAACATAACTTTCGGAGATATATGACTTTAATCGAAGGCATCTCGAGCGGCCTCACGGGGCTGATCTGTTATTGTTAACATAATTGTGTTGTACTTGTTTTTACTTGGTTTTTTGTTTCAAATGATTCACTCATGAGTTACTTTAAGCACCACAAAACAAAATTTTTTTTTAGATCTCTGGCATATTGGCATAGAGATATTACAGATAGAGGAGGCGTCCAATTGATGGGAAACGTACGGCGAATGAAAGAGAAAGAAAATGGTGGAGGTATCAGTGTCATTGTCTACTGGCGCATGCGTGACTCTGATTCAACGGTATGCGTATTCTAACCTATGCCGCTGTACGATGGCTGTACGTCTGTCAATAATAGTATAAACATTCGTTTTTAAATATAGTTAAATATGACTCTGAAATGTGTTCTGTGCAAAGAACAGCCAATACCTGGGGATAACAGTCGCAGTTTTCATAGGTAAGTTTGATATAAGATGATATAATGTACAATGTTAAAAAAGTGTGGAGCATCTGACAATTCTGAGAAGAATGTAATCAACGCGCATGCGCCAGTAGACGATGACACTCATACCTCCACCATTTTCTTTCTCTCTCATTCGCCGTACGTTTCCACTTGTACGAGCGCCTATAGCATGCCTACTCTATCTGTAATATCTCTATGCATATTGGCCGTAATTCAGTTGTTTAATACTGTTTTTAAATGAAAAAATTACTTTAAGGAGGAACGTCCGTCATAAAAGTAAATGTGAAAAGTTCTCCTTTTCATAAAAAATCGAAAACATAAGGTGTAATAAATATTCTTGCGAAGTTTCAAGTCGCGAGCCTACGTATTTATTGAAATATCACGATTTTAATTTAACATTGTCTCTTATGGGAAAACGGAAAAAATGCGTTATAAACGCTCTTCCATAGGGAAAAAAGCATAAATCGAAATGCAAACTTTTTTTCTAAGGTTAAGAAATTTAAAGTTGAACATATCACTAAGCTTCTGGACACAAATTTTCTATCACTTACTGACGATTATAGTGGAAATTCTGTAAAATAAAAATAAAAACGCGTCGTTTTTCAAGATGGTAGATTTTGAGTTGAGAAAATCCGGCAACGTCGCTACTGTTTCGGGAGAAATAGCACGCACCTCTAGCCTAGCAGAGCCAGTGCTCTCAAAGTTGGCTCCCTGCGCGCGCTGCGCGTGAAGGCTTCTCACTGGAGAAATTTTTCCATTGGCTGTAATCTGGCGCGTGATTCAAAATTGAATTAAATCAATTCGATCCCGAATCGCGCGCCAAATTTTAAAACAGCCTTTTTTTGGCCTTGCGACTGTACCTAAGCCCTTAAGGGCGGACATTTTAACTCGCATGATGAAAGTTACAATGATCTCAAAGTTTAATCCCTGCACACACAGCGTATGTTGACTACTCGCTGAAGAAATGTTGCCATTAGGTGTAATCTGGCGCGCAATTCAAAATCGAAATAAATGAATTCGATTTTGAATCACGCGTCAAATTTTGACCAATGGAAACATTTCTCAAGCGGTCTCTATAGATAAATTATATTTTTCATCGGATTCAGTCTTTTAGGATAAACGACTAGCTACATGCAGAAACATTTTGGCTTTGTTTAGTTTTGAACGTACAAATTTTTTTCAGTGCACCCTACTTCTTACCTATGTTGAGATATTTTTTGTGGACGGCTTCATAAGCTGTCCAGTCAATATTTTTAAATTTTGTGCGTTCCGGTCTTGAATTTAGTGGTCCGAAATCTACTGTACCCTCATTAGGATTTCTGAAAATACAGACGTTAATATTTTTTAAGGGAAGAAATCAGTAATCCATGTTATATCATATTTAGATTGGTTGAATTTTTTAGTCAATGTTACGAGTCAATCGAATTTTTAAATGTATCTTTTATAAGAAAATGATTAGAAGGACGCGAAGGTGAAAATTCAACTACTAAATCGTAATCTTTATTTACCCAGTTCGCGCGAAGTTTGTAAAATACAAAATAACACTTTCTGATAGGGCGACTTCAGCTCTTGTGTAATTTTTAGGCCAGTGGGCCAGTCCTCCGATTAATGGCGCTCCAAAAAAGTATGGCAACTCTTCGCCATGAATGCAACCTTGCCTCTGTAATTAAGACAAAGAATCAAATTAGTGTTCAAAGTTATTTATCATTAATATACTTGCATAAAATGAAAATTATTTAGAGTTATTTAGGGAGATTTTAGGACTAATTTCCAGGGGCAGCAAAATATAATGATAGAATAATAGTAATATAGGACAACTCTGGGGCGCCGAAAGGGGCGTAGCCTATTTCCCCCCTGCACCGCACTTCGTCGCCATACCACACGCCGCAACTTGTGTAGTAGACAGGTGGAGGGGATATCAGTGTGGAAACTTTGGGGTCTTATCACTTAAGACCAAACTGGGTTTTCCCAAACTGGAAGAGGCAAAAAGGTGGGGAAATGGATTCCATGCCTAGAGTGTTGTGACGTGGTATGCCGAGCAGATATCCCCAGAGATAAGCAAATTGAATTATTTTTAGCTATTGTTAAAGCAGAGAGAAACTGAGAGTAAACATCCCCAGAGGAGGCCCAGCTATTAGTATAGTGGCGCCTGTGTAGACAAATCGTGTATCAAGGTCCGAAATTAGCATAGAAATGAACCAAAATGTAGCCAGTTTCTGCATTACCTGGCTAAAATCGTGGACTTCGCGTACCTAGACCCTCATGCACACAGAAGAATGATTTTTTGCCGTCCTGGTCGTTTGGTCCTATTGAAGAAACTATACGAATGCATCTTGGAGTGAACCGAGATATATTCAATTATACATTTATACATTCGGGATTTTGATTTTTCGTCAAAAAAAAATGTTTTTCCGGAAACGAGATTTTTATATTTTACAAGATTTTTGTATTCCTCGATGCTTAAAAATATTAGTTTTATTTTTATTCTAGGTATTCATCGCAGTATCGAAATTTTAAAATCTTCATAGATTTTAAAACTGAATATATATCTCGAGTTACTCTTAAAAATATTTTTGCTACCGCAAAAACCAAAAACCACCTTTCTGATTTCAAGCCTAATAATTTTTTATACTAGATCTAAAATAAATGTCACGTTTTGGATTTCTAAACCTTTTCTTTTTTTTTTACATAAAATACTTTTATCAAATAAAAAGTTACAAAAAAAAATTACAAAATAAAAATTACAAAGTTACAAAACTTTGATAAGTATTATTTTTTAAATTTATAACGCAACTTTGGAAGTACGTACTGAATTTGAAAGATTTAATTTAGTTTTTTTTTTTTAAATATACTTTCAAAACCAGAGAAAATACAATTACAAATTTTAGTTTTATAAAAGGATAAAAGCTGATAAAAGCACCGCAAACTTTAAAATAATTAGTTAAAGTATGAAGCAGTGTCAGCCTTCTTTTATAAATAGTTAACCACAAATACATAAATTGATTTGCTTTTCAAAGCAAATTCAATCCTTGTCATTAGTCACAATAACAACGTTGTCATAGTGATCCATTGACCCTATCAAAAATATTAATGAATTCTAATTTAAATTGAAAGTAATTATTATAGTACATTATACCTGTTATCAGGTAATTGATTACACTGGACAACAAAATATGACCTATGTCGGGTTGGGACGAGATATATCATTTCCATGGTAGTTTTCTGTGCTGAATCCAAATCTGACCTCCGTTTTTTTCGTTGATCTCAATTTTTTGAGTTTTTTTGAGTTAAAAATTTTTTCGAAAAATCACAAATCGTGTGATAAAAGGGTGAAAAAAATTTTTTCACGAAAAGTGATACATGATTGCGATGCGTTTTTTAACGCAGAATCCATTGGTGTTTTTGTTTTTTCGATATCTCATATAGTTTTTGAGATATTTTTAAAAAAACCTAAAGAAAGACGAAAAAAATGAATTTACAAAAATCCTTATATTTAAGTGAATAAATTTTATTTTTTAGTCTCTCAGGTCTCATTCTCTTCGTTTTTTGATGCCGAAAAAATTTGAAAAAAGTTTACAGTTCCAGCTGTAACGGTTCGGAAGTTACATGACAGAGAACTTGTCTCTTTCTATAGAGTTCCCAATTTGACGGCTTACAAGTACTCGAGACGAATCATTGTACTTTTTCTAATATCTCATTGCAGTAATGTCTTTAATATTTGCAATAAGAATAATAATAATAATTAAAAAATTTTTTAAATATATTTATAAGCTGCTACTTATACTCCCTAGAAACTTTTTCTTTTGCATGCTCGACGGTGATGAGCATTTAGTTCATCAGTCATGAGCCTCCAGCAGTAGTCTGCTAAAGCGTTCACACTTGGTATCTCTTTTCAATTTCAGCGATTTCTTGATGAAACCGTTCCCCGTGTTCATCACTGACTGCCCCTAAATTTTCTGAAAAGAAGTCCAAGTGCGAGTGAAGAATGTGAATCTTTAGTGACATGTTCACTTTCATTTCCTTGAAGTTCTGCAGCATAGTGTTTATCAGGTGTTTATAGTTTCTGGATTTTGTGTTCCCCAAGAAATTTTGTATCACTGCTTTTACTGACAACCAAGTTTTCCTCTCAAGGTCCGTCAAGATTGTTTCAAAATCACAATCCAACATTAGTTGTCGGATTTGGGGTCCTTGAAAAACTCCTTCCTTGATTTCAGCTTCACTAAGTTTAAGGAATTTTCTTTTCAAGAAACGATGACCTTCTCCATTTTTATCCATTGCTTTGATAAAGTTTTTTACGATGCCGAGCTTTACATGTAATGGTGGTAATAATATTTTTTGAGGATCAACCAATGGTTTTTGAGCAACGTTCATTTTTCCTGGTTCTAACGTCTTTCGGGCTGGCCAAACTTTAACATCATAATGTTGATCTCGTGCTCTGCTGTCCCAAGTGCATAGAAAGCAACAAAATCTTGAGTATCCAGATTACAATCCGAGGAGAATACCTATTACTTTGAAATCGCCACAGATAGACCACTCATATGATTTAAAATTAATTTTTTCAAGTAACAATTGCATAACAGAATAGCACTCTTTCATATTGGTGGCATGAGCAATGGGTATTGATGGATATTCATTTCCATTATGCAAGAGAACAACTTTCAAGCTGTGTTTATTTGCATCAATGAATAAATGCCAATTCTCTGGCTGGTCTTCATGACCACGGCTCTTAATAAGACCATCTACATCGGTACAATAGATGAGAGTATCTTGACTGGAAAAAAATGTATTTAAATCTTTATCTCGATTTCGGTAAGTAATTTTTACATCTTTTTGCAATAGATTTTTTTCTTTGAGCCTAGAGCCTAAGATTTCAGCCTGATTTTTCGATAAATTTAGATCTCTTATCAAATCATTCAATTCTTTCTGGTCGAATAATTCTGGTAAGTTTCAGGTTGATTTACATTTTACGATTTGATTTTCATCAGCAGTGATTTCTTCTTCTTTTTGGTTTGCAGAATTATCTGGTAAAGAATTGTCACGGTCACAAGCAGCTTTTGTCACTAAAGAAACATTAGGGTAAATATTGCTGTTCTTGCAACGTGATGAGTAGGCTTTCACTTCTGTTAAACAAAAATAACAATCATCGATATGATTCTCAGGTTCTCTCCAAAAAGTAGGAACAGTAAATTTAAAAAGATTATCAAAGTCTCCTCGTTGTACCGACCATAATTTATTCGCACAAGTTTTACAGCAGCTGTTGGGTATGCAACTTTCTTTTCCATTATCGGGTTTAATCTGAAAATATATTTCGTAGCCTTCTCGCATGGTGGGAGAAATGTTTTGTCTCATTTTTAGTGGGATGAAAATACCGCAAACGTAGCAAAAGCTATCGGGATGATTTTTGCAGCTGTTCTGCATTTTGCAATCGTTGCAAATTGAGGCTTTAATAAAAGCTTAGCGCAAATATATTTTAATTAAGTAGAAATAATTCTAGTTCTATAACAGGTACAAGGTAGCATATGTTGTGACTCCACAGAGGTCTAGAATCGAATGAAGATCAGATAGCGCGGAGAACGAATAGGGCGATATGAACAAGAGTAGTGTGATAATGGAGGGGAGTGAAGTGGAGGGGAGACGCGCATGCGCCATGAACACTTTTCTCCCACACAAAGCTCTGTAGATATGATAAATATTGCAAATATTAAAGACATTACTGCAATGAGATATTAGAAAAAGTACAATGATTCGTCTCGAATACTTATAAACCGTCAAATTGGGAACTCTATAGAAAGAGACAAGTTCTCTGTCATGTAACTTCCGAACCGTTACAGCTGGAACTGTAAACTTTTTTTAAATTTTTTCTGCATCAAAAAACGAAGAGAATGAGACCTGAGGGACTAATAAAGAAAATTTATTCACTTAAATATAAGGATTTTTGTAAATTCATTTTCTTTCTTGTTTTTTTTTTGGTTTTTTAAAAATATGTCAAAAACTATATGAGATATCGAAAAAAAAAAACACCAATGGATTCTGCGTAAAAAAACGCATCGAAAGCATGTATCACTTTTCGTGAAAAATTTTTTTTCACCCTTTTATCACACGATTTGTGATTTTTCGAAAAAATTTTTAACTCAAAAAAACTCAAAAATTTGAGATCAACGAAAAAACGGAGGTCAGATTTGGATTCAGCACAGAAAACTACCATGGAAATGATATATCTCCTCCCAACCCGACATAGGTCATATTTTGTTGTCCAGTGTTATAAGGCAAAAAGATTTGTTAATAATGTTAAAGTAAAGAAGCTTATAAAAATTATTTTCTAAAATAGGAGAAGGTTAAATAACAAGAGGATCGCTTTCTGTTTAAACCTGTGAATATAGGTTTATTCAATTTTTTCAAAAAAAACCTTACATCGAAATAGGCCTTCTCAAAATATTTTTCATTTTAAAAAATCTAAAGCTACGTTAAAATTAAAAATACATGTATTAAAACTAAAAATTATGTTTATAACTGTAGTTGTCTACTTGTTTGGGAGGATTAAGAATCAAGGTTTGTAGGTGGAGGAGTCCGTTGTAAATATATTATGACTAATTTTTTTTTTCATCAAAAAGTATACATGCCTTTATTTAATATTTATCATTAGTGGACTCAGTGTCCTGCAAATCAATGTAATTTGAATATAAATTTGTTAGCCCGAGCGATTGAATCAAAATTTACAGGTGCAGAGTTGTATCTCGAAATTGTACCATGAGTCATTTGATTCCTCAGCATAAATGCAAATTCCGATGTTTTCATATCCCAGAATCTTACACACGCCCTAATCACGACGCTTTTACAATAAAAAATTTTACCGTATAATTTCAATTTATCCCCACAAACTATTCATTCACACGCAAATTGGACAACGAAATCTATGCACAATTGCCCCCGATTTAGAGAATTTTCAGATGAAGACTCGGAGAACAAATAAGTTCTCCATCCGACAACGGGTGCTGTTGAACAAGCACCCTCACGATTTAGGACAAAAGAAATTACCTCGTGAATCCGGGTAATGAATATGCATACGATTGGCCCAGGTCACGCCAGGGGGCATTAAGACCTACGAAGTCGACAACCAAGGACAACGCATAGAAATGCATGTCCTCACGCACCCCGGAGGGATTATTCAAAATCTTATAAAGTCTATTAAATTACTTATAATACCTAATTAACATGATCAAACTAACGTAAGTAATAAATGTTCAATTTGAATGAATATAGAGATCGCAGCTTATGATTGAGTATAATTCATATAATAATTGTATTAAAGGCATCATTTTTACCTGTGGATAATCTCCAAACTTCGTTTGATAATCAAAAACGTAAAGATATGAATTTCTGTGAGATTGACTATGTAGATCAGCGGTCCTTGTCAATGGCGCCACAACGTTGGCATCGCCCAAAGCCTCCAATGTTTCATCTCTAGAAAATAAAAAGGGAATTTACTTAAAAATTACTATTAATAGTCGGAAAATTAAATCATTGGTAGAAAACTATGTATAAGGAAAATATTATATAGAATCCTATTTTATAGATACCTAATATTTACGGGATGTTGCACTGGTTTCTCCCAATCCGTATATTCGTTGATAATTGTTGCTAAAATTTCCGACTGATGATACGTGTACGTATTATGAACAAATTCACGCAACATTTTTATTCTCCTATCTGCTTCAATACCATACTGAGCATCATCAGCAGTAAGTGAAAAATAGGACTCAGTTTTTACCACGCCTACCATGAGGTCATATCTACAAAGAAAATTATTATATACTACACGGAGAAAACTGAATAGTCAAAGTTAGATAGAAAAAATTTAGATGATCAGTTTGACTATCCAGATAATGCTATCCACCCTTCATCATTTTTTATGGATATTTAAGTTGAATATTATTTTCTGATCAGTTTGATTATCATGAGAGGGTCAAATTTACTACCTAAGATAGTCAAATCTTGCGCGTGCAACTGTTTCCGATTCTAAGTGCGCGTCATTTTTCAGCATGATTTCGCGACACGAGCAGCAAGCAGCTTGTGTAATACTTTAGTGGGATTTTTGTAAAATATTCCTAGTGCTGGGTTAGCCGTGGGGTTTAGTTGTTAGTGATAAGTTGGGTTCGATGCGTTAGAAATAGGGTAGGTAGTTCGAATCCCGACACAGAATTTCTTCTGATTTTTCATAGCGTCCGATAATATAAATAAATATAATTTAAGTATAAATCTGTATATATGATAAAACTTTGAAATATATAATGCATTTAAGCTACCTTAGTTTTAACCATTCTAGTATATTTGATTTTAATATTCTTAGATAGTCAAATTGACCCTCTCGATAATCTGGTTTATTATCTGAGGTAATCAAGTACGCTCTCTAGCATATAGTAAGACTGACCGTCCAGATATTCAAGCTGACTATCAAGTTTTATTTGTGTACGAGTCTACTTTTTCAGAAATAATAAACAACAGAATTGACCTCAGAATTGACCCATTACACTAGGTTTTCGCGATATTCTAACCTAAAAGGTCAAAAAACACGGTTTTTAGTCAAATGTTCAAGCTTTGTGACTTCCTGAACCCCAAAAACATGTTTTTATGAATGTATCTGTCTATCTGTGTGTCTATCGATTTTTAGTTTATGAGCACGATAACTTTCGAAAGAATTGACTGATTGGATTGGCCTTTGGTATACTCTTTCAGTGTCCTAAAATGAAGGTCATAGGATTTTAATTAAGTTTTGTTTGAAAATTCACAAATTTGTATGAGTTTAATTTTTTTTTCATTTTTTAGCACAAAATCGACTTTATATTGTTAACTACAAACGTAATAATTTATCAATCATAAAAATCGTATGTACTTCGGCGGGAAATCTATCTAACAAGGGGAGTTATGTTGGTGTCCGATGCCAATTTTTTTGTAACTTTGCAGGTGAAAAGAGGATCCCAGAATATAAAAAAAAAATAATTTCCCCTGTGGAAATTGCCCAGGTTAGCCATTTTTAAATGTTGGCCCTGTAGAGGCCCCACGAAGGCGCGCCTCTATAGTATGCCCCTATAGGCCCTTGTTAGAGCTTCTAGAAAGCCCTCGCTGGGGCCCACAATGGTTGCCCCTCTTGTTGTTTTTAAAATTTTTCTAAGTCCACACTGTTGTTAAACTGTTCAAAGTTCTTATTATTTTCTGTTATTTTATTGCAAATTGAATAATTAGGAACAAACTCTCTAAATCTGAATTAGTGAAAAGTAGATCACTATAATTTACTTTAGTGAAAATTTTTGCTAATTATTAGTTATATTTCACTATTTCAATTTGCAGTTTTCAACTTTTCACTAAAGTTTTAGTGAAAAATGACTAACAATTAGTAGAATTTTTCACTAAAGTAAATTAGTGACCTACTTTTCACTAATTCAGATTTAGAGAGCATAGAAGTTTACCCAAAATTTTCAAAAGATTTGTTATTTTTTACATTTTGTACATAATTAAATAAAATTTTACATCTTCATTCAACAACAAAGAGCAATTTTCATTTTAAGTTGCATAGAATTTAGGATTAGTTGACAAATGAAAAAAACAAAACTATTTTGTATCTTCATGAATTCAATGAATAACACATATTGTTTTCAACGCTTAATAAGAAATTAACAGCAAAATTATTTTTCATTTAAAATGCATAAACATAATAAATTGTTGTTGAATGATTATACAAAATAAGTTGAAATATTACGCAAATATATCCCTATATGTCTTCGCCCTGCAATATTTTTGTTAATCTTTCACTATAGGAAAACAAATTTAGTAATCATGGGAACAAAATAATTTTTTTGAGCCCTTTTTGTTATCGAAACCAAATTTTTGTTGCTAAAATAATATTATTTTTCTGTCTCAACAAATTGTTTTATTATGCAAGCAAAGGAATTACTGAAAATAAATTTTACAACATGAATGTTTAAAAAAAATTTCAAAAGTGGTAAGAAATCATTGCGCTCGGACTAAAAAATTTTATATGTCCTTCCACGATCTGGCGGTTCAATTTAATATTTGTGTATGCTCGGATTGAGTATACCCTGGACAAAATGTGGGACCACTATCTCGAGAGCTTAGGGTAATGGTTAGGTAGCTAGACTCGTGTCCCGTAGGTCGTGCGTTCGATTCCTCCCAGCGTTGCGTGCGAAATTTTATTTGTTATATAAGCGTTTAAATTTACAAATAACGATTAGTTATAAGAATATCCATAATATAACT